>PVLD010002103.1:30960-176121 GCA_004027595.1 Dinomys branickii
AGAGGATTAATGGTCTGACCAATTTTGCATGTCTGTATATGGGTTCATATATTTACACTTCGAAGATATCAATGGATAAAGCAATAACCACTGTTGAGACCATGTCACCTTGTCTATAGATCAGTTGTGATTGTACTATTTTTTATGCTAATTGGTGTCTGTTTGTTAATATGTTTTTGTACTTTTATTTAAAAAAAATGTAAAACAAACAAAAAAATACTGCAGAATAGAAGCAGCTCTTCTTTTCTCTAACTTTATTCTGCCTGTTCTGAGGTGCAGGCTTCTACCCCAGCCGAGTCTGTAGGCCTATCACAGTTCAACTTCACGTGTGTACTGACATAAAAGGAATATCTAATTAAGGACATCAGCCATGAGTGTGTCTGATTTCTGGAACGTAGCAACCCTCCTTATGAAACTCAGCTAATACTGTTAATTAAGGAAGCCAGTTTGGTAACAAGCAAGAGGAACTGAAAAGTAGCTAGAGTTTCCCCAAGACACCATCTGACTGAAGTAATTCCAGAGAGAGAGAAGAGAGTTGAAAACTTTGTAGATAGTCAAAAGATAAAGACACCCATATATCCAATATTCACTGATGTTTTAAAAACGTTTGATGTGGGGGTCCTCCATCTCTCTGAAGCTCCCTGCTCTGATCCATTATTACCAGGATAGCTATTTATCTTCTCCCTCTTTTCCTCTTCACAAATAAAATGTCTTCTTCTCATTAAAAATATTGACATGTATTTAGTGTGCTGAAAACTATGCTAATTAAGCACTAGCGACAAAGCAGGAAAGGAAACAAACATGGCTCCTTTCCCATTTAATCTTATATTCTTGTGGGAAAGGCAGCTCCTGAACATTTATAGTGATAGATCCAAACTTCAATGACAGCTGTGAAAACTAGCAGTTTATTGAGCATGGGTTGAGTAAGGGAAGGTACAGCAGGGAATGTCGTTAGTGCTATAAAATGCTATGGGTTCGTGGCCTTTCAGCTGGCAGTTTTAGGACCCACGGTGGCACATGGCTGCTTCCAGAGCTCTATTTGCCGAGTTCCCGGTGTATTTTCAAGTCAGACTTGCTGAGTACTGGAGAGCCGACTTGCTGATTAGTGCAAAATAGCCACAACAGATTTAGTTCTATAAAGAAAACTGCATCATTCATTGAATCCACAAAGGAAATCTGAATTTCATATGGAGGAGTTTGTGCAAAGCATCACATGTGATTGCAGTGGAGAACAAGGCTTTGGGAGTTTCCTCCCCTAACTCTTTGCTGTACACCTTGCTGTGCTCCTTTTTATCTATTAACACTGACTCCGAACCTGTTTAACTCTCTTGCCTTTTTATCATTACCAACGAGTGTCTCAATGATTATTCTTGTGCACTAGACCACACTCATGTACTCCTGGTAAAAATATTACTTAACGTGATGCCTTCTATCAAAAGTTAATTTTTAAGACATTTTTAAAGCTACCATAGCTGTTAAATTGTTGTAATAACCATCCCCACTTTATTAAATTATCTAAGGTGCTGGTTGGAATAGCTGGTTAGCGTAATAACCTTTGTGAATGGCCTGCACCTATATCTCATTTGCTAAGGTAATAGTTTTGAGGGACTTTGTAATGTAACTAGCACTTAAGTTAAATTTTTCAATAAAATGATGTCAAAATATATATATTTCTTCCCTGCCATTTAAAGTTTCAAATTATCCATCATTATTTATGTTTTTATCTTTCCCTGAAGTATATAGAATTAATACTCCCAGCTGACTGGGAAATAGAAATTCTCATGACTAAATTATTTCCTGGCAAGTCATCTTCCATTTCACTGTGTGTAGTGAGATCTCTCTGCCCAGGCATCTCCAAGAACAGGAACCACTTTACGGTTTTTATTCGTTCTTTTTTAGGGTATTGTTTTGATGAATCTTAAGGTTCTTGAACATTAGTTTCAAAGTTGTCATAAGTATCTCCTAAGTTACTGGGTCATGGAAATAAAATGCTCGGTTTCAACTTTGTTGTTCAATGCGATATTCTGATTTTAAAGGTCCTGGTACTTCTGCAACATAACTGTTATTTATGTCAGTTGCAGATATCTCTAAAACCCACAAATAAACTTAGCTAGATTTCTAAGTTAAGGAAATCATCTGAAATACGCATTATGACTGACAAGACTGAGTTACATTTACTATGGTTTAAATATTTATTACTAAAGCATACTTTACAAAAATATTGTTCTTCTGCTTATTAGTGGGCCAAAATTATTTAACCAGCATGTCTCTGTTTTAATCGTGCTATTAGTTTCTTACTTGATCCTCTACCCACACGCTCTCAGCACTGTGTCACACACACTTCGGTTCATTCAGCTTTATTAGTCCAGGCTGTGCTTTCTTCACTCCAACCTCATTAGCGAAGTGACTCTAAGCAAGTCTGCTAACCTCCCTGGACCTCAATTATTCATCTGTATCAGGAAGGAGTCAGACTAGAAGTCATCTCAATTTTAATCCAACACTGATGTGCTATGGTAGATGGCAGCCTTGAAGTTAATAATGAAACCCTCTTAGTATTCTGATCCTAAACAATTATTTTCCTAACGTTTATTTGAAGAAAATGAGCACAGTCTCCGTGCATGTGTGCCTGCACTATACCATTCAAGTATAGCTTCATAATATCTCAGTAAGTTATAGAATGTAGTAGGCTTCAGTAGCTCATTAAATAGGGTACAATTTCAGTACTCGGAGTGTATAAAATGTATACTACTCAAGTCTAAATAACTGGTGCACTCATATAAAACTAATTTATTCAAGCGAGCGATGGGAGTTCTGGGGAAGCCTACTCATTTACCTACCATTTCACAGACCTAACAGTTGAGAATATTAAAGAGCTAAATGAAAATTAAAATATTAAAGAGCTAAATGAGTACCTGCTCATAAAACTCTACTTAAAATTTTGGTTGGGTCCTGTCATCGTGGCTTTCATGTGGCTGGGACAAAATGCCCAAGGCACAGAACTTAAAGGAGGAGAGGTTTATCACATCATCGTTAGCTGAGGCCAAGGCAGAAATGCCTGCGAGACGTGCATCCGGAAGGAAAGGCATTCGACCCATGGCAGCTAGGAAGCAACAGGCAAAAGGAGGACCTAGGGACAAAAGCCACCATCACAGTGGCCCACCTTTTCAATAAGGTTGTACTTCTTGACACATGAACTACTGAACTCCCCCATGCATTTGCCCAGAGAGAAATCCAGAGATGAGAGCTGTACCCATGATCCAAGCATCTTCTGAACACATGGCGTATTTGCAGCACATTTTAGATCTGAGCCATAACAGGCCCGTACATGCAGCTTTATGCCTCCTTCTTGATATGGGATGCTGAAGACTTTCCAGTGAGGGACGGGCGGGTCCTTGGGATTTAACAAGCTAAACACTTGAGGAAAATGGCCTGTATTGATCTGCCCTAAATTGTAGAAAAAAATCTTTCTCAGTGGCGCCAAACAATGAGCCAAGTTTGGGATGGGGACGTAAAAGAGGACAGAGGGGGAGAGAACTGGGCGTGTTACACACAGAAAATTCAGCACTGAGAATGCATTGAGTTTTCTTACAACATAAAAAGTCTAAGAATGTTCTCACTGGCGCTGTTCCTGGCACCCTTCATCAGAGCCAGTTTCCTTTGTGTCGTTACTTAACAGCCAGGCCTTCCATGAAGGGGAAAGCCACGTAATGCTGTCTCTCTCACAGGCACCAAGTCAGTCTAGTTTTATATGTAGATGCATGTTAACCCTTTACACAGAAAACAAAAGGCTCACTACGGACACATTTGCAGAACCAGAGTGTGATTTGAGGACTGGAAGGGAACTGAGGTAGCAGCAGATATGCTAAAATTGAGGGTTTAACTTCATCAGTGTCAAAGTTTATGTAAAAAAAGAGTGTGCTGAGATACATTTTCACGTCGGATTCAGAAAATCAAGATTCTGAAACAAAGCCCAGTTTGTCTTCTGATGAATGTCCCTTGAGCACAGGTCGGACGCTCCTTCCGCACACCAGAATACCTCCGCTGGAGATAGCTGCACGGGCCGCTGGCTTTCACATCTGCTCAAGTTTCAGCACACAGGTTAGCAGAAAGCACAAGGTCTCTGAGCAGGGCTGTGTACTGATCAGTGTGAAGAGCAGGCTGATACAGTCTCAATGAATTAACTGCTTTGGTGTTCAGAGTTTTGAACAAGTTCCATCGGATTTGTTTGGAGCCAACCATAAATTCCCTCAAGCCGTAGAGCTAACTAGCAGGAGAGGCCAACATTGCACTTTACTAGATTAGTTCCCCTTTCAAACAATTTAACCTGATGGATCATCTCCCAAGAGCCTTTATAAGTGGAAGCCACATTTTTATAAAATCTCTTACTATTCAGAGGGTGACATTATAGATGAGCCAATATAAAATTAATTAAACCTGAATGCCACATCCCTCAAAGAAGGTCAGCGCTCTCTTGCATCAGTAAAAAGAAGAGTGACATGTTTCCTCAATACCTGTTGTCATGTTTTCCATAGTTTACTATAATATATGTACCTATTTTGTATACATAATTAAATATACATTACATTTATTTATAAATAATACATCTATTTAATAAAGTATCTTAGAACTCTGGGTCAAATTAACCAATATAGAAATCTTGACATTGGTTGACCTACTATGATAATTTGTTAAAAGTTGGGAAGTGAATTATCTAGTAAAATGACTGAGTAGGCTGACTGTTAAGAACAATAGTAACCATTACAAGGAGAAAAAAAAAAACAGACAAATACTTGTATTTGTTTGATATAGAATTTTGTCTTGTTTTATTTCTTAGATTTTGCACTACTTTAAAAAATCTACTAAGTTACATCCTCTAAATAATAACTAAGAATGCCTGAACTAAATAACTGCAACATAACAAAGATAACATTTTATAAGAATGTCAGTGAAGAGCTTAATTTTAAGCAGTATGATTGCATCCTAAGGAAGACGCGCTCAATGATGCCTACAAAGGCTAAGCCTCCACTTTAATTGAAATAATCATTAAATCATGGGAAGCAAAATAAGCCAGATTCAGAAAATAAAGATAACATGTTATCCTTAATATGTGAAATCCAGGAAAAAATGATATCAAAGAAGAAAAGAAACAATCCGGCAAGAGGAAAAGGGGAAGAAGATGTCAAAATGACATAGGAGGGGTGGATGTAACCAAAGTGTGTCATGTGCACGTACTAAAGTACCACAATGAAGCACAATATGCTATAGAATTAATGTGCAAATATACACATGGAAACCCCAAGTCAAAGCTATGCCAAGGCCCAGCCCATAACAGTAAAAGCTGCATGGGGAGAGAAGGAGCTTTTTGCACAGAATTCCTAGGCGACGCCCATGTTCACTCATGGGTCAAGGACACAGATAAAAGCCGGGGGTGCACAGAATGCCCCTGCAATGCGCACCGACCCCTTTGCACCTTTTTAGGGTAAGTTGTCCTTTCTTCTCCCTTGGGATTTGTGCAGGAGTCATCGCTCCGCTACCCCCAGTATGGGTTTGCAGTGCACCATGGTTACAGTCACTGTATGGAGTTGGTACATGCCAATTTTTCTCTCCCTTTCTCTGTAACCCTTTTTATTTTGCCAACATCAGCGTCACTCATTTATCTACAGGAGCTCATACAGGCAAATATCAAATAAACAGAATAAAAGACTGGATGAAACACATAGGACAATTGTAGGAAAACAAATCCTTTAAACATGGATGTTTATATTTTTAACATATATGTTTATGTTTATATAAACACGTGTTTATATAAATACACATTTATATGTCTATATAAACCAATATGCTTATATATCTCCATTGCTTCTATTTTTCACCTTTATTGAAATATCATTTTAAATAAAATAAAACTACATTTTAAAATTTTAAAAATTGCCTTAGACCTTAGGTTTCTCCTCAATGCATAGCATTAATGCTCAGGTTGTACTTTAACATTTTGAGCTCTCAAGACTTTCACCTGAGTGAAAAATAAAATTGGAAATCTCTGAACATATTTTTATTTTCACTTTAGAACAGAAACAAGGAAACTAGAATATATAACTTCTTAAAATATATAACTATATTCTTAAAGTATGTAACTATATACTTAAAATATATAGTTATTTTAAGAAAAACTAAATAAGATGTCAGATATGATAACAGTTAAAGAAAACAAAAGTAATTTGTAAAGAGTATCACTTTTATGATTTTCATTTTAGATACAAAATACTACCTTTTTACAAAAAGTGCTATTCTCAGGAAAATAATATAATGGTAGTCTGCATTCCTCTCATGAGTTCATATGTAATATACTTGCGAGCAGGCATGTCATCTGGTATAATCGAAAATAAAGAAAGACATGAAATATATGAAATCCATCAAATAAATTTATTGAAGTATCAAGTTCATTCTTAAACATTTCTGGAGTAATTCAACTGTTTGAACTCCATTTTTAAGGGAGTTGCTTCCAACATTTGTACACAATATTTCTGCCTGGGCGTGTAATGAGAAAGGAAAATCTCTAATATGAGGTAATTAGCATATGTAGTGCTTTCGGGTTACAGTACTGTACAAGTAAATAGGTAATTATTTTAGATTTTCTTCAGGAAAATGATTCAAAGTTATGGGGCAGTGTAAAAGGAGATGAAGCAGCAGAAGGGCTGCCCTTCCAAGGCCTTTGCATGGGATGGGATAATACTGTTCCTCCCACCTGTGAGACAGTGAAAAGCACGGCCGCATCTCCAGAACCAGCTTAGTTATGGAAAACCATGCATCATGTCCCACACAATATACAAACATTGATTTTGAAAGTATTCTTCACAGTGATATATGTTGGCCAGGAAAGACAACTGAAGGAGGCAATGGGTAGAAATTTTGGGTGTTTGCTAAGGAAGGATAACAAGAAGGCTTTTGAAATTTTTACACTGACACTGTTTATAATAAATGCAGTGTCTGAGCACATATATTTGGATCTTCTGGGTGGCCTTTCCCACAGGCCCAGGAAACACTCAGGTGAACGAATGCTTGTCAGCACGTTCATGTTGTTCTGTCTGCTTTGCTAATTTATGTCAGCAAACATATGCTTTGTTTGCTTCCTGGTTTGATGCAAAAAGGTCACAGGCACTTCCTGACCTGGGGGTTTGAGTTAAAATGCAGTTACTCATGATTCTAACGGTTTACACAGATAACTGACTCGCTTTCCTCCTTCCATCCCGGAGGCAGCCCTGCATGCCGTAGTAGAGAAATTAGGCTACCAAAAACCCAAGCTAACTGGTTGCTACTACTTTACATAGTTTCATATACTATTTAATGCAGTAAAATACCTATAGACAATAACAATAAATTCATATCTTATACTTGACTGCCATCCAAACTGATGCCAAGTGATGAATTTTGGCTCAATTTTAATAAATAAAAGTATTGCCTCTAAAGAGGGGATCCCATATTTCAGGAACTCTGAACATTAAGAAGTTCTTTATCAACACAAAATTTAATGATATTTTCTTGTTAATTTAATCCTTGGTACTAACTTCAACTCCTGAGTCCAAACAAAATAAGTCAAATTTTGCTAACCGCAAGCCTGCTCTTACTCCAATTCATTCAAGTGATTTATCATGGAAGTGAGAGTATTTTATATGAAACGGTTTGTTATCTTGGCTCTTTCTATCCACACCAACATCCTCATTCCTAATATTTTTCAGTACTCTTTGATCGACATAGGCTATTTTAGGGCTGGGGATATAGCTCAGTGGAATAAGCGCCTGCCTAGCAAGCACAGTGTCCTGAGTTCGATCCCCAGTACCGCCAAAACAACAACAACAAAAAATAGGCTATTTTAGAAAGGAACCATGGCTTTTGTTTATATATATATATATATATATATATATATATATATATATATATATTTAAATGTGCATGCACATGTCATATATCATGTAGATATCAGATTATTAAAATAGATATATAAAATGATATTTAAAATATATGAATTGTTTCCTCTTATGGCCAATTACTTTATTTAGGAAAGTAACTTTGGTACAGTCATATTGTACAGTTTGTTTTTATTCAATGTACTTAGCCCTGCTTTTTCTTTCCTATTTTGTCCCTCATTATTCCATAAAGGTGCCCAAATTTTACTTTGCAGTTGCACAAACATAGTATTTCCACTTGCGCCGAATCTACCCTTTCAGACCGAGGACACTGAGTTCCTCTGTTTCTCTTTCTGTACCGTTTGAGCCTCAGAAACTCTCTTCGCCTGTAGCATCTCTCGTCCGGGGTCCACAGCACCAGGGAAACAGTAAATGAACAGGAATTGGCTATTTTGTTGAAATTCATTCTGTGTTGATTACAAATAATTAGAACTAAAAGAAGTAGAGTTCATTTTATTTTTCCCTTCTGAGAGGCCAAGTGTCCTTTCCCAATTGTCTTTTGTGGGGATGGATCAGACCTCATTTTATCTAAATTCCTGCCTGCTCAGGGAATATTTACTGGTGGACGGAGAGCAGAAAATACCGTGCTGACCGTGTTCAGTACACGCAACAGGACGAATGTGTGTGCCTCCCTCCCCTATTCGTGTGGTGACAAAGCCAACCCCAAAGTAGTGGTGTGCTAGGAAGCTGCCATTTGGGGTACTGTGTCATGAGGGCCCGACTCTCACGAGTGGGATCGGTGCCCTTTTAAGAGACAGCATGTAGATGAATTCCTCTCCATTGTATGAGGATATGAGAGAAAGCGTCCATCTTGAAACCGAGGATAGAATCTTCTCCAAGAACACAGTGTTGGTTCTCTAATCTCTCGCAGCCCCAAGAAATATGAGAAATAAATATTTGTTGTTTAAATCACACAGTCTATGTGATTGTCATAGCAGCCAAGGCAGAGCGAGGCTATATACTAAATTTAAAAATTAGTTATTTTCCTCTATTTCTTTCATATTTAAACATTAAAGGAAGAAATGAGAATTCTGAGGACACTCTCATTGGGAAGTCATGAGTACAGTATGTATTAATAATACAAATAACCATGGCATGAATTATTCTGAAAAAAATAATATTATGTGACCATTTTCCATTGATCTTCTTTAAATTTCTTACACTAACATGCCTCTACTAAATATTGCTGAACAGCACATTTATGATCAAAGTCAGGAAAAATTATATATGTTTTTAAGAAAAAGTGTTTGTGGTAATATGGAGGGATAGTGACATGGATCAGTTCTCTACTGCAAACAATTAAAATTTTGGAGGAGAAAAAATTTACATCTAAATACGTAGCCAGAGAACTAAGTAGAATCCTGAAGTTGGCTTTCAGAACGGAGGGCATAAGCCAAAATGAGCTTAAGCTTCACTTGTCAGTCTCACAGGAATTGGACCAGAAAATAAAAAAGCCAGATTTTGTGAAAAGTCAGAAGTCTAAGAAGAAATTCTGTCCTAAAAATAATTAAATAATTTTTTTAAAAAGTGTGAAAGTCTCTACCTTCAGTAATAAGAACTAAACCTTTATCACCGCAGCCAGTGGACTTCAACGAGTACAAACACGGCATTAAGAAGCTGAGAAAAAACAGCAATAAAAAAATTATCAAAATTACCATTAATGATTGGCAACTAGAGATTGTACTCTTTTAATCTATAGTCTAAATTCTGGCTGCTCCCAAATCTCATAAAAATTAGAATTTCATTCAGAGCTAGGACAGACAAGGCTAATTTGCTTGATTTCAGGGTCCACAGTCATTTTGGACTCTGTTGCAGTATATTCATACTGAATAGATCAGGGGAGACCTGTGGTCAGCTTGCATTTGTTTGTATCAGGGTCCTAGTTTCTTTCCACCTATGTGATTTAGACTAAGTTATTTAATCTCCTTGTTTATCTCTCTTTTGCTTTGGCTTTCTTACTCATGAAATAAGAATTAAATGGACTGTTATTTGAAAAGTGCTTAGATACTCAACACATTTGAGTATTACTTTTGGTCTAGGTGCATTACACTTTTCTCAATGGATCATGAAAATTCCTATGACTAAGTAATTATGTTATTAAGTCAGATATTTGAAATATCTATCTTTTTTTTTGACACAAAACTTAATTTAATAGGAATTCTGTTTGTAGTTCTTACATTCTCACTGTGAGCCAAGCTGGAATCCACTGCCCCACCCAGAAACGGCCCAGTCGAGAGGCAGGGGAGGAAAGGGGATGCGAAGTGCCCCTCCTTCCTCAGTGCTGGGGGGCTGGAGAAGCCGCCCCTTTCTGCTGCCCCTCCCTGGGCTCCAGGAGGGGAGCAGATGGACCTCAAACCTCAAGCCTACGGCTTCTCCTCCACACCCTTGCCCTCAGGGTAGCTAAGGAATCCCGGAAAAAAGGGGAAGAGGTTGGTCAAGAAAGAGGAAAGGCAGGAGGGGACCGAGGGCCGAAGGAGACAGAACACCTGTTTAAAAAAAAAAGGCGGGAGACACAAATCAAAATCCACCCCAAATCTGAACCCGCCTGGAAAAAATGAAAGTTCTTGGGTCTCATAGAGACATTATTTGGCACGGCCGGCTCTGCAGCAGGGGCGCACAGGCCTCAGTCCAGCACCGGAGGGGTGGCGTGGCCTCTACAGCTCATCCTTGGCCTGGCCAGTGGCATCTTCCTCTTCCTCCCCTTCCTTGTCCTCCTCATCGTCCTTGTCTCCCGCCTCCTCCTCCTCCTTGTGCTTCTTATCCTCTTCCTCTTCCTTTAGTCTCTGCTCCTCATCCTGTTTGTCCTTCATCTTCTTCTCTGCGGCCTTTGTGACACCCCACGTCTCATTGCCGAACTCTTCTGCGTATGCCTTGTCACTGGTGATGAGAAAGTTGTCAAAGATGGTGCCAGATTTGACCTGCCAGAGATCTAAGCCCAGCACGGCGAAGCTATCGTAGGCATAAACGCTGGCATCTGGGGAGTACTCAGGGTTGTCGATTTCTGGGTGGATCCAGGTGCCCTTGTAATCTGGATTATCAATCTGTCGTGGCTTCCACTCGCCCTTGTACTCGGGGTTCTGAATCACTGGTGGTTCCCACTCCCCATCCATCTCTTCACCCCAGTCTTCAGGCTTCTTAGCATCAGGGTCTGGGATGTGCTCAGGCTTATCCCAGTCCTCAGGCTTGGAGTCTGTGGGGTCATCAATCTTAGCACGCTCATCCCAGTCTTCCGGCTTGGAAGCATCAGGATCCTTAATCTCCTTTGGTGGCAGGAAGTCCCAATCTTCCTCCAAGGAGCCTGACTCCACCTGGCTGTTGTCAATCTTCACTTCGCATGTGTTACCAGGTTGGACAATCAGTGTGTACAGGTGTGTGAATTCATCATCCTTGCACCGGATGTCCTTATTGGTCAGCACATTCTTGCCCTTGTAGTTGAAGATGACATGAACCTTCTTGGTGCCAGGACCACAGATGTCTGGGCCGAACATGATGTTGTACTCTGAGTCTCCGTGCATGTCCTCCTGGTCCAGGTTATCGGGAAACAGCTTCACGTAGCCACCCCCACAGTCGATGTTCTGCTCGTGCTTCACCGTGAACTGCACCACCAGCGTCTGCTCCTTGTTGCTGAAAGGCTCGAATCTGGCCGACAGGGCGTAAAAGCGGGCATCCTGACTTGTCTGCAAGCCTTTGTCCTTCTCCTGGTCCCCGTAGAACTTGCCGGAACTCAAAACGAATTTGCCGAAATCGGACTTGTGTTTGGATTCGATCCAGCGGCTGGTCCAGGCATCTCCGTCCAGAAACTGCTCCTTGAAAAGGCCAAGCAGCAGCGACAAGGGTAGCAGCATGGCGGGCCAAGGGGGCGGCGGCGCGAGGGCCCTTTAAAACAATCCTCTGGCAGCAGTTCTGCAGTACGGACTGAAATATCTATCTGATACTACTTCAAAGTCTTAGACCACTACCAAGTAAAGGTAATTGGGACTGGATCTTAGATTTCATCTCCTTAAAAGAAAAATTCTTATAAACAATCCATTTAAACAGTTGTCTGAAAAGTAAATATTTTAAAACCTCAGGAAAAAAAATGTAAAAAGCAAATAGAATGTTATACCAGTGAAAAACAAATTAAAAGCTTGTTCTAGCACATTTTTATGGAATTGAAAAAATATATTCATAATAAAGATGGCACAATTAGCAATATAAATATTGAATTTACTACTACCAGGGAGTAATTAATGAGCTTAGCCCAGAAACAGTAATAGGCCCAGAAACAGTAATGGAAGTCTTTGCAAAGTTGTGAAAATGGAAAAAGCCAAGCAATTTAGATTCCTCTGAGAAACTATATATATCTTTTTTCTTTTTTTTTCTTTTTGGAGACAGGATCTCGCTACATAGTTCAGGGTGATCTTGCACACACTATGTAGCTACTGAGAGACTGTATGTTTATATATTAATGCCCCTTAAAGATTATAGTACATTGATCATTCTATCTGTATGCTAGAAATGAAGATGCAAATAATATGAACTAATAATAATATATAGTGTAAAAAAAACCACACTGCCCATGAAATACTTCAAAGAATCAACAACTGGGATCTCATCCTACTGAAAAGTTTCTGCACACCTAAAGAAGTCACCAGAAGAGTAAAAAGAAAACCCACAAATTGGGAAGAAATTTTAGCTTACTGTACCTTGGACAAAGGTCTTTTATCTAGAACATGTAAAGAATTAAAAAAAAAAATCAACCCCTCCAAATTTAAGACCCAATCCAAAAATGGGCACTTGAGATGAATATATGTTTCTCAGAAAAATAAATACAAATGGTGAATAAATACCTGAGAAAATGTTCAACATCACTAGTCATTTGAGAAATGCAAATTAAAACGACACTGAGATTTCACCTCACCCCAGTAAGAAGGGCCAGCATTAAGAAATCAACCAATAACAAGTGCTGGCGAGGCTGTGGAGAAACAGGAGCTCTTCTCCACCGCTGGTGGGAATGCAGATTGGCGAAACCACCATGAAAAGCAGTTTGGGGATTCCTCAGCAAACTGGGTCTAGAGATCTCATTCAATGCTGCCATTCCCCTTCTGGGTATTTTCCCAGAAGAGCTGAAAACGTCATACCACAGCAATATATGTGCACCCATGTTCATAGCGGCACAATTTGTAATTGCTAAATTGTGGAAGCAACCCAAATGCCAATCTGCTGAGGAGTGGATAAAAAAATTGTGGTACTTTTATATAATGGAATATTACTCAGCTATAAAGAAAGATAAAATCGAGGTTTTTATAGGTAAATGGTCACAACTTGAGACCATACTCATAAGTGAAATAAATCAGACCTGTATGTGTAAACAGTGTATTGTCTCACTAATGTAAGAACCTGAAAGATTGAATAAAAACTAGGAGGCATGATAGACATTGCAAAATGAAAGGAAAATGATCAAAAGTAAAGGGCAACTGGAGTGTGGGAACTGAGAAGGGAAAGAAGGGAAATATGTATGTATGTATACACAGGACAGCTAACATTGTACTACTGTCTTCTATTGCTTTACTGAAAGGAACAGTTAATGATTACTTGTTAGATCATTATTGCACGTCTCTATTTGTTTTCCTGAGAAACCACTTTGAAGATGTCAATACATAACACAACAACCATTGTTAATTTCCTACCACTTTGCCTGTAACTCTGTATTTTTGTATTGTTCTTATGCTATTTTGTAAATGGATTCTGTTTGTTAATATGTTTTCTTCCTTTATTTTTAAAATTAAAAAAGGAATATATAGCGTATATTTAAAGTAACATTTCAAAGTCAGTATGAAGTAAAATTCCCTTCGCCTAGCTTTGTTGAGTATAATTGGTGATTAGAAATTGTTTTTATCTAAGATGGACAGCAAGATCTTTACTATATACTGAGACACATTAGGAAAGTGCTGCCACCACCATCCACTGAGAAAGCTCTTGACTGACAAGGGATAAAACCAGACCCAGTCACCAATGTAGTTGTAACCTCTACCAAGTCCAGTGTGTGCAGAGAGAACAGGTGGAAATCAGGCAAATAAACTTCATTCTTCATACATAGGCAACAAGAGTCAGCAGAATCCTAGGAGCCATGGCAAGAGGGCTCTCTAAGGCTCAGGCAAGCTGCACACGGGTGAGTTTCGTCCAGTGCACAGCTCAGAGCACTGTGCTCTGGGTTTTCCCCCCAGGCAGTACTGGATCAGTCGGTCAAAGGTTGTCAGGCATGGGCTCTAGGAGGGTGTGGACAGAAGCCAGGCTGAGTTTCTTTTTTTCCAAGAATTATGCATCCTCAGGGTATCCGACAGTTAACTTGATTAGTAAAATTTACAGAAAAACTAAACATCAGAGAGTGGGGCCTCGGTCGGCCTGGGCCACTCAGGGACTGTGCTCCTGCCATCCGTCCATCCACATGCACCCTCCTTAGTGAAGCCAGTCCTCTTCACATGAGTGCTGATTGCTTGCATCCAGAGGCAGAAGTCTGTCTTATACTCATAGAACACCCTGGCTGGCACGATCTCAGTACATTACCACAAATTACATGTTACCAGGCATGGCAAGAGCAAAACCTCAGGAGCAAACTGACAGGCCCCACTTCCTAACTCTCTGGAATCTCAGGGGTTACGTGCCTTCTGGGGTCAGTCGTATTTGGTACAGCAACCCACTCTATCCTCCACCTTCCTGGGGTGTCACCTCTGAGTGTGTTGCCCCTGTTGCTGGACCCAATTCTTCCAGCCTTGCTCATTCAGACAGAAAAGAGAGGTCATAACTTGAACAAGTCAAACAGTGTGATAACCTTCATAATGTCCATTTGACTGGAAGGACCAGATAGTCCTGGGGCCTCTAGAAAGACCCTATCTCCCTAGAACTCTTTGGTCCTATCCCCTACCCATCTATAGCTGGGAGGCACCCGCAGAAGTTTCATATGCAGAGTATTGTCAGGTGACACTGTCTGGGCACCACGGCAGCCTGAAAAATGGTAATGCCAAGGGTGGCCACTGCCATCACTTCTGCTCAATATAGCTTTTAAAGCATAAACTGAATCAGTTAGACAAGAGCAAGAGATAAAAACAGTATGGATAGGGGAGGAAGCAGTTAAACTGTCATTGTCTGAAGATGACATGGGCTCGGGGTAGAAGAATTTAAAAACTCCACCAAAAGGCTCCCAGAATTAATAACCAAATTCATTAGCAAGGTAAAGTCAACATGGAAAAAGCAGTATCATTTCTGTGCACCAATAACAAACTCACCAAGAGGATCCTTCACAATTGAGAACGTCCTTCACAGTAGCAGAAAGAAAAATGAGATACGTAGGAATTAACCATGGAAGCGAAAGACCTCTAAAATGGAAATAGAAGAAGGTATCAGAAAATGGAAAGATGTCCCCGGTCCTGGGTAGGCAGAACCACCACAGTCAAACTGGCTTTGCATCCAAAACTATAAAGTCTGTGTTCTCTTCTACCGCATCGAGTGTCTTAAAAAATTATCATTTTCAAATCTTAGTTGGCAGCTTCCAGATCTTCAGTTGTTTAGGGTTTATTACTTGTATTTTATTTTGTTCTTTTCATGTTAGCTTGATGTTCTAGCCTTGAAATGATGGCTGACGCTTGAGGAGATGCACTTCTTTCAGTCTCCGCAGACTGACTTCATAAGGGAAGCTTTATCAGTGGTCCACTCAGCACTTGGGCAGCTCAGTCAGAGGAGTCCCTGGGTGGGCTGTTCACTTAATTTGGGGGCGACTTTCCTGCTGGGTGCATTGGGCTCAGGAGCAGTCCTGGAATCTAAGATGTAGAGAAGAAGGTATTTGGGTAATGTGAAATCGTCCCTCCTGCCTTATTCAAAGTATCTTTTATCTCTGTACTCTACCCACATGCTGCAGTCTCTCATGTGATTCCTTGACTCTTGGGGAGATATTGTTGGAGCAGCTATTTTTCTATGCAAGAGTGAATGAGGGAAGTACTATTCTGTCACCTTACTGATATCACTGACCCCAAGGATAATACTTGAATGTTTCCAATAAAATATACTACAAATATTGCAATATGATCATCAACTCTTGAGAGAAAATTAGTAGGTAGTACTTCATGGAAAAACTTTTCAATTTAAACAGAAAGACTCTGAAGAGTGTTGCTTTAAAAATTCTACAATTCAAGTCACTGTTTATAAATTAGATGTGGCAATATGTGAGAAGTGAGTGCTAATTATATCACGTTAATAGACAAGCCTCTTGAATCTAATGAACATTAACTTTATCCTGAAATAGAAAATGATGAAAAGTGTAAAATTCCATATGTGTTTGTAAAAATAACAAAATGCTACAGTGTTGCTTTTTATATGCTTGAGCACGCCCAATTCTCTTCTTTCACTTGCAAGGTGTAGAATCAAACTGCACCCTTTAAAAATATAAATTAAATATATTTTTATATGCTTAATTTTATTTTCATTATTTTAAATGCTATTTAATATTTTTAATTTTAAATAAATGAACTTTAGGCAGACTTGAAACTCTCTTAATGTGATTGAAATTGGGTCTAATTGTTTTCTACTTAATAGAAAAATTAGTGTAAACTGTTTATGGAAAAATACGAAGTCATTGCATTAAATTAAAATTTGGAAAGACTTGATTTATACTTTAATAAATAAACAGTGGGAAATGTATGAATGCTGTCATAAAAGATATATTTTTGTTTACTGATAGTTGGGCAAGAAACTCAGCTTCAGTTAAAGAAAAATAAATTTTTCTAACGTACAAAATCAAGGAAATTTCCTCATCCTCTGAAGTATGATTTGAAATTTTGACCATGGAGAACTGACCTTGATTGTTAAGTGATGTCTAACCCTTGGGATCACTGTAGTCCAAAAGGCAGAAGAAAAGAAAAAATCACTATTTCATATATTCTGGAGAATAGAACAAAGTAAGAATATAGAAGAGTCCCAGAAAAGTTTGTTTGCTGTTAATCAGGCCAAAAATATTTCAGTTAATAGAACTGGGTTGAGAGTTCCAGCATGATAAATTAAGACTTTAATGGAGGACAAAGAGAGAAAAATAGTAACGTTTTATAAACAACAGTAAAGCACACATAAAAATCAGAAATTCATTCTCTTCTCTCTCTCTCTCTCTCTCTCTCTCTCTCTCTCTCTCTCTCTCTCTCTCTCATACACACACACCCTTTTAAAAGATATTCGAGAAGGATTCAAGAAGGTGAAAATTAGTGTTAAGTGTTGTCTTAAATATTTCCTTGGTCAGCTTTTCTTGTGTTTGGTTTATGTTTGCTGTGCGTGGTGTTTACGTTTACCATCGGGAGCCCAGACACACTTCACCCAGCTTGGTCCCTTTCATTCCCTTTCACCTCCTCACACTCCGCCCCCCATGGATCCCCTTCAGTTGTTTTCATAATTATTGTTGTTGTTATTTGGTTTATGTTTGCAGCATACAGTGATTACACTCATTATGGGTAGTTTGGACAAGCACAGGGCACATGTTATAGTTTTTAAGTCTCCTGTCCCTCTCCTCTCTACGCCATCCTGGGTTTCTTGGCCCCTCCCTATTTGCATAAGTTCTGTGTTCCTGTTTCATGTTATCAATCTTTTATTCTACTCTGCAGTTTCTATATATTTAGGTGGATCAAACGAGAGGAACCTTATGGTATTTAAGGTTGTGTTTCTGATTTAGTACATTAGCATGTTTCAAGGTTCATCAGTTTTCAGTGTTTTGAATCCATCCTTATTTACAAAGGAGTGTTCTCCATGTTATGTAGATACCACGTATTCTTTTTCACTAATCTGCTGGTGGGAACAGAGGCTGAACCCGAGGTGTAGCTATTATGCATTTAGCTATAAACATCAGTGTGCACATACTGCTTTAATATGATGTCTGTAACTTTTGAGAAGATAAGAGGAAGGAAAGAGCTAGATTAAGTGGAATTTATTTTCTCTTTTTTGTACTGGGGATTGAACTCAGGATGTTGTGCTTGCCAGGCAGGTTCTTATGCAACTGAGCTATATCCCCGGCCCTAAATAGAATTTCTATTTTTAGTTTTTTGAGAAATCTCCATAGTAACCTCCATAATGGCTGTGACAGCTTCATTCCCAACAGCGTTACAGGAAGGGTTTATTTTTACCACAACCACAGCAGCATTTGTTCTTGTTTGATTTCTCAATGCTAAGCATTCTTTCTGGAATACAGTGGACTCTCAATGTTGTTTTCATGTGTATTTCTTTATTAACCAGTGATGTGGAACATTGTATAATGTACGTATTGATCACACTTGTATTTCTTCTTCTGAGAAATGTTCATTCATTTTTAGATGCTTATTTTTATTTATTCTTTTGTTTTGGCAGAGTCTAATTTTTTTTTTTTTGAGTTCTTTATATATTCTGGATATTAGTCCTCTGAGGTTTAAGTGGCAATTCTTTTCCCATTCTATGGGTTGTCTCTTCACTCTGTTGGTTTTGTCTTTTTCTGTGAAGAATCTTTTAACCTCATATAATCTCATTTGTCAATACTTGTCATTTCTTGTGCAATGTCAGGTGGTTTCCACATTGTCTTTTCTAGCTGTTAATCCACAGATCTGTTTGCTGTGCTAGTACCATGTTGTTTCTACCATCATGGCCTTTGGCCTGATGTTGTGCCTTGACCTCAGGTAATGTGACACTTCCAGCCTTGCTTCTGTTGCCCATGATTGCTTTTACTATGCCAGATATTTTCTGTTCCTGTGTGGATTTTAGTATAGTTTTCTTTATTTACATGAAGAATACTACAGGCACTTTTATCAGGATTGCATTAAATCTATATTTCCTTTCTGTTTGATCATTTTGACAATATTGGTTGTTATCCAGGAACAAGGAATTTTTCCACTTTCTCATGTCCTTTTCCATCTCCTGTTTGTCATTTTAATTGTAGAGGTTTTTCACTTCCTTGGTAAAATCTTAAATATTTAATGTTTCTTCATATTATTGTAAATGTTATTTTCCTATTTATTTTTCAGTGAGTTTATTTTTGAAATACATGAATATTATTTATTCTTCTGTTTTGAAGTCCTATCTTGATACCTTGTTGAATTTGTTTGTTAATTTCAGAAGAATTTTTGCTTGATAGATTTTTTTTGATAGGATCTTGCAATCTAGTGTAGACTGACCTTGAACTCACAGAAATCCTCAAGCTCCAGAGTTCTGGAATTACAAATTTCACCACCACTTTGGTGGAATTTTTTGTTTTCCATGTAGAGAATCATGTAACCTGCAAATCACAATTTGTCCTTCTTCTTTCCTACAGTATATGTGTACCTTTTGGCTCTGTCTCTTGCTGATTTCTCTGTTGTTTCAAACACTGTACTGAACAAGAGGGTAGAGAGTATGCATCCTTGTTTTATTTCTGATTTTAGAACAAAAGCATTTAATTTTTCTTCTTTAATATAATGCTGGCCATTGCTTTGTCATAAATGGCTTTTATTAGATTCAGGTAAGGTCTTTCTATACCTATTTTCATCAGGGTTTCTATAATGAATGGGTGTTGGTTTTGCCAAAAGAGTTTTCTCAATCTCATAATATGATCATCTGCATTTTGTTCCTGCTGCTGCTTATGTGGTGAGTTTTGTTTATGGATCTGCATCTGTTGATACACCCTTACAAACTGGGAATAAATCCTATGTGGTCATGATGTATGAATCATTTAGTGACCTTCTACTTCCCAGTTTCTTACTGAGAAATTTTTGCATCTATATTCATTAAGGATAACTGTCTGTAGTTTTCACTGTTAGTTTAGTCTTTGGTTTTGTGATCAGTGTGCTTCTAGTAATAAGTTTGGAAGCACCCCTCTTTCCATTTCATTCAAGGCTGTAAGCCACTGCTGAGCCTCCCTGACCAGTGTGTGAGGCAGGCGAAGCCCGGAGTAACCTCTGGGGCCTCAGTGGCTACTCACCACACCCACATGTGTCTGTGATTGCTGGGCTAAATCCTGGACATGTTCAGGAATGTCTGTGAGCCACTGTTGCACCTCTTGACCAACGTGCAAGGCAGGCGAAGCCTGGGGCACCCTCCGGGGCCTCAGTAGCTACTCCACACACACAGTGTGTCTGCGGGTGCTGGGCTGAACTCAGGACATCTTTAGGAACCCCAGTGAGCTGCTCCAGTGCCTCCTCCACTAGTGTGTGGGTCATGTGGAGCCCTGGACAACTTTTGTTGCCTTGGTGGTCACTTCCAGAGCAGCCTGCATCTCCCTAAGAGCCCAGCTGAAACCCACACAGAGTCAGTGGCCTCAGGGAGTCCACTGTCACCCCTGTCCTGCCAGTGTGGGAAGCAGGCTCTGTCCTGGGCTATATCTGAAGCCTCAGTAACTGTGACTTGCATCCCCCCTACTCTTACAGAAGCCAGGACAGACCCCAGACAGCTTCAGGAATGTCAGTGGGCCTCTCTAGCCCTTATGACACATACCTGGGAGCCAACTGAATGCAAGAAAGTTTAGGAGCATCTTGGAACCTACCTGTCCACCACTCACTAGCACAGGAGCTTCACTGAGTATGGGGGATCTTTAGACACTCACCCTGCCACTCACACATAATCAGGAGAGGGAGGCTGCACTCCAGCGAAACGCTTGGTCTTCAAAATGACAAAACAAAGGAGAAAGATGCAATCCCAGATCTCCACACCACTGAAAACAAGTCCAGGAAACATCAACACAGAAGAGTCTGGAAGTCATACACCCGAAATTTCTGAAATGATACCAACTGAAGTAAAGAAACAACTCCATCAGGCCACAGAAGACATCAGATCAGAAATATTGTCTCAGGTAAGAAGAGAAATGACAACAGTAATGAAAGCAGTGTTGAGCACATCCGAAGAAAACAGAAGAGCACAGACAACTCATGGAAACTTTGAGTTAACAATATAGAAAAGAACTAGAATGTATGAAACAGATTCAAACAGATATCCAGGAAATAAAAAATTCCATTGAAAACTGGCAAACTGCCTGAACAAAGCTGAAGATAGACTTTCAGACCTTAAAGACAGCATTGCTACTAACAAATGTGAAAGGAGGGATCTCTTTAAAACAAGGAACCAGGAAATAACAATTCAACAACTGCAAGACGAAGCAAAGAAAAACAATGTCAGATTAACAGGAATCAATGAAACAGCAGGTGTCAACACAAATGATATAAAAAGACTATGTGCAGAAATAATAGCAGAAAATTTCCCAGGCATGCAAAAAAATCAGATATACAGATAAGTGAAGCATATAAAACTCCAGTTAATCATAACCAAAATAAATCTACACCAACACATATAGTAATCAAGATCCCAGAAACTCAACAAAAACTCAGAATATTAAAAGCTGTTAGAGAAAAGAAAGAGATCACCTATAAAGGGAAGCTCATCAGAATCACAGCAGATTTCTCAACACAAAACATCAAGTCAAGAAAAGCTTGGAATGAAGTATTTCAGGTACTGAAAGAAAACAACTTCCAACCCAGATTGATGTACCCTGCAAAACTATCCTTCAAATTTAATGGAGAAAAAAGGTATTTTCATGATGAAGAACAACTGAAGAAATTCATGAATGCCAAATCAATCCTACAAAGAGTATTAAAAGATATGTTAGAAAGAGATAAAACAGACCACAATTTCAAGAACAAAAGAAAGAAACCACCAAGCAGAGCAAGCAATTAAACAGAGGGAAAAAATAGGAGCACGCAACTATATAAGACAAATTTTAACAGATATGAAAAATGAAATCAGAGCAACACATTCTTAACAGGGAAATTTAACACACCATTGTCACAAAGAGATAGATTACCTAGACAAAAAATCGGGAAAAAAGTATCAGAACTTAACCAAACTTGTGAACATATGGACTTAGTAGAACTTTACATAGTGTTCTATCCAACAGCATCAGAATACACATTCTTCTCAGCTGTACATGGGACATTCTCTAAAACAGACCATGTGCTAACACATAGAACATGTTTAAGTAAATGCAAAGGAATTGAAATTATGCCACATGTACTATCAGATCATAGTGCAATGAAATTGGAAATTACTGACAAAAGAAAACACAAAAACTTTATAAACAGCTGGAAATTAAATAACATCCTGCTGAACAACCAATGTGTCACCGATGAAATCAAAGTAGAAATTAAACACTATTTACAATCAAATGAAAATGTACATACAACCTACAAGAGCCTGTGCGATGCAGTGAAAGCAGTCCTCAGAGGGAAATTTATAGCTGTGAATTCCCGTCCCAGGTATGTAGAACAAGCACAAATAAACAATCTTATGCTGCATCTCAAGTTCCCAGAAAAAGAAGAGCAAGTCAAATTCAAAGCCCAAAGAAAACAGGAAATTATAAAGCTCAGGACAGAAATTAATGCGATGGAGACTATCAAAAAACAATACAAAGAATTAATCAAAGAGTTGGTTTTTTGAAAAACTAAACTGGATAAACCCCTAGCCAACTTTATCAAAAAAAGAAAAGGAAGAAAAAATTGAAATACATGCAATAAGAAACGAAAGGGGTGAAACCACTACAGATTCTGAAGAAATTCAGAAGGTCATAAATACCTACTTTGAAAACATTTACCCTCATAGGATGGAAAACACAGAGGAATTTGATGGATTTCTAGGTACATATGAATTAACAAAGCTGAATAAAGAAGATATAAAAATCCTGAATAACTCAATATCAG
The DNA here is from genome assembly GCA_004027595.1 of Dinomys branickii. Lineage (NCBI taxonomy): Eukaryota > Metazoa > Chordata > Mammalia > Rodentia > Dinomyidae > Dinomys > Dinomys branickii. The sequence goes on from PVLD010002103.1 coordinate 53,624, forward strand.
ACAGTGAAATTGAGAAGGTAAAAAAAGTTTGCCAATGAAGAAAAACCCAAGTCTTGCTGGATCCACAGCTGAATTCTATAAGAAATTTAGAGATTTAACACAAATTCTTCTCAAACTATTTAATGAAATTGAAAGGGAAAGAATTCTCCCCAGCTCCTTCCTGGACACAAGTATTATCCTGATACCAAAACCAGAGAAAGACCTGACCAAAAAAGAGATCTATAGTCAATTTCCCTAATGAATATAGATGCAAAAGTTCTCAATAAAATACTAGCAAACATAATACAACAAATCATCAAGAAGATTATGTACCATGATCAAGTGGGATTCATTGCAGGAATGCAGAGATGGTTCAATATATACAAATCAATTAATGTAATGCACCATGTCACTAGAGCCAAAGGAAAAAAAAATCACATGATCATCTCCATGAATGCAGAAAAAGCCTTTGACAGAGTTCAACACTCATTCATGATAAAAACCCCACAAAAAATAGGAATAGATGGCCTTTACCTCAGGCTGATCAAAGCCATCTACAATAAACTGATGGCTAACATTATACTAAGTAGTTGAAAACTGAAAGCTTTCACTTTAAAATCAGGAACAAGACAAGAATGTCCACCGTCATGACTCCTATTCAGCATAGTTCTGGAAATATTAGCTACCGCAATTAGATAAGAGAGAGAAATTAAAGGAAAAAGGGTAGGGAAAGAAGAAGTGAAATTATCATTATTCGCAGATGACATGATACTCTACATAGAAGACCCCAAAAACTCCACCAAAAAGTTTATGGATTTTAAAATCAAATTCAGTGGTGTAGCTGGGTACAAAGTTAGCACCCCAAAATCAATAGCATTGCTATACACAAGCAACAAACAGATTGAGAGAGAAATTAGGGAAACCATACCTTTCACAATAGCATCTAAGAAGATGAAATACTTAGGAATCAATCTAACAAAAGAAGTAAAAGATATATGCAGTGAAAACTATAGACCTCTGATAAAAGAGATCGAAGAGAACATAGAAAATGGAAAGATATTCCTTGTTCATGGATAGGAAGAACTAACATTGTGAAAATGGGCATACTCCCAAAATTTTTGTACAGATTCAATGCAATCCCAATTAAAATACCGTTAGTATACATCACAGAACTGGAGAAAACATTCCTAAAGTTCATCCGGAACAAGAAGAGGACTATGATAGCAAAAGCAATCCTGGGCAACGAAGGAAAGGCAGCAGGCATCACGATCTCTGACTTGAAATTATATTAGAAAGCTACTGTGATAAAATCAGCATGGTACTGGCACAAAAACAGACCTGAAGGTCAATGGAACAGATTAGAAGATACAGACACAACTATAAACACACTCAGTCATCTTATCTTTGATAAAGGGTCCAAACATGTTCACTGGAAGAAAGATAGTTTCTTTAACAAAAAGTGCTGGAAAAACTGGCTTTCCACATGCCGAAGACTAAAACTAGACCCATGTCTATCACTATGCACTAACCTAAAGTCAAAATGGATCAAAGATCTAAATATTAAAGCAGAAACAGTAAATTTATTGGAAGAGAAAGCAGGTAAAAATCTTGAAGACATTGGGGTAGGTAGAGAGTTCATGAACAAAAAACAAACTGCATGGAAAATACTTCAAAGAACCAACAACTGGGATCTCATCTTATTGAAAAGATTTTACACATCTAAAGAAATCACGAATAGAGTAAAAAGAAAATCCATGAATTGAGAAAAAATTCTAGCCCACTGCCCCTCAGACAAAGGACTTCTATCTAGGACATATAAAGAATTAAAAAAAAAATTCAAGCCCCCCAAATTCAAAGATCCAGTCCAAAAATGGGCATCTGAGATAAATACACACTTCTCAAATGAGGAAATACTAATGGGGAATAAACACATGAAAAAATGTTCCATATCATTAGTCATTCAAGAAATGTAAATTAAAACAACGCTGAGATTCCATCTCATCCCAGAAAGAATGGCTATCAAGAAATCAACCAATGACAGGGCTGGGGATATAGCTCAGTGGAATAAGCGCCTGCCTGGCAAGTGCAAGGTCCTGAGTTCGATCCCCAGTACTGTAAAAAAAAAAAAAAAAAAAGACAAATGCTGGCGAGGCTGTGAGGAGAAAGGAACCCTACTTCACTGCTGGTGGGAGTATAGATTGGTGAAACCACCGTGGAAATCAGTTTGGAGATTCATCACAAAAATAGGATTGGAAGTCCCATTTAACCCAGCTATTTCCCCTTCTGGATATTTCCCTAGAAGAATGAAAAATGGCATACCACAGCAATATATGTGCGCCCATGTTTATAGCAGCACAATTTGTTATATCTAAATCTTGGAAGCAATCCAGATGACCATCTACTGAAAAATGGATAAAAATGATGTGTTATTTTTATACAATGGAGTATTACTCAGCTATAAAAAAGATAAATTTGAGGCTTTTGTAGGTAAATGGATGCAACTAGAGACCATATGCGTAAGTAATATAAATCAGACCCACATGTGTAAATGATACATGATACCCACATCATGTATCCTTATTGTAGGAGCCTGAAAGAATAAGTAAGACTCAAAATGTACAGTAGATGAAAGGAATTGGAAAGAAATTGCTCAAAGGAAGGAATGGCTGGGATGAGGGAAAGAAGAAAAAAGAAAGAAGGCAAAATATAAATATATATATGAATAGCTGTGATAACCGTATTGCTGATGTCTGATGGTGTGTTGAAAGGAACAGTTAGCAGTTAATGATCAATTTTGCATACTTATATCTGACAACCTGAGCAACTGATTTGAAGGTAACAACTGGCAATGGAATTACCACGGTGAATTCCTACCATCTTGTCTAGTGTAACTCTGCATTATCTCCACTTTTTTATCTGATAATTATTTTCTTATTCTCTTCAATGTTTTGAACAGTCTTCCATTCTTACATCAGGTAATCTGAGCAATGTAGTTGAGGATAGCATTATGTAATATACATATATTATATATAATATATATTATATATATACATAGCAATATGTAATATACATATAATATACATATAACACCCACTGTTAGTTTGTATTACTTTGTCTTGAAACCCTGTATCACTTTCCACATTCTTGCTTTGGTTTATGTTTGTGATGCTGGTGTTTTGCTGTTGTTTTTGTGTTTTTGTTGTTTCTTTCTCGTTTACTACTCTATTTAAAAGAAAATTTAAAAAATCTTGCAGAATTCGGCACCCTCTCCAGACTGGACGCTTCTTTGTTTGCAGATTTTTTTTTACACTGCCTTGATTTCATTGTTGTTACTGGGTTTTACAGAATTTCATGTCATCTTTGTTCAGTTCTGGCACTTCATAGGAGTGTAGAAATGTGACCTTTTTCTTAAGATTTTCCAATTTGTTGGCACTATCTTCTGAATTTTAATGGTGTTCATTTGTGATTTTGCCTTTTTTATTTCTAATTGCACTGCAGTGAGTCTTTGATTTTTCTTTTGTTAAGTTTGCCTAAGGGTTTTGCTGTTTGTTTATCCTTTCAGAGAAGCACTTTGTTGGTTAATTGATTCTTTGTATTGATCTTTCTAGTGTCAACTTTATTAATTTCTACAGTGATCTTTATGATTTTCCTACTTAAACTGGTTTTGGTTTTGCATTGTTCTTTTCTGAGTATCTTGAGGATTGTCATCCCGTTATGTACTTGTGCTCACTCTGCTTTTCTAATATGAGAATTGATTGCAGTAAGTTTTACTCTTTCAGCCGCTTTTTTTGTATTCTGTAGCTTCTGGTATACTGTACTGCCATTGTTGTCTGATTCCAACAATTGTTTAATTTCTGTTTTGATTTTTTCTGTGACCCATTGTGTATTCAGGAGTGTGCTAACTTTCCACATGTTTGTACAGTTTCTGTGATATCTTTTGTGATTGATTTCTAGTTTCAGTGCACAGTGGTTTGATAGTAGAAAACAGAGTGAATTCAATTCTTTTGTATATACTTAAGCAGATTTTGTGTATGAATATATGATTTAATTTGAAGAAATTTTGATGTTCTGTTCAGAAGACTGTGTAGTCTGTTACAGTAGAGAACAATGCTCTGTTGGTATTTATTAAGTCCATTTGTTCAGAGGTGTGACTCAGCTCTGACATTTCTTTATTTTTAATTTAGTTTGCTGTTTTATGCTAAGCACACACTGTATATTCAGAAGTGCAGTTTGGAGATCACAAGGTGGTTCTAACACTGAGCTGTGCCTCACCCCAGGCAGATTTTTTTTTATTGTGTTATATGTATAACATAACCATTTATAATTTCAGAAATAATTGTTTTATTTTTATTGTTAGAGTTGGAGATGATGTATTCGATCAGGTTGAATTGAAAGCTTTTTGAATTTTAACTGCTGGGAAATGGAGAAAAATATTTTGCAAACAGAAAGCATGACTCAGCTGTGTGATTTTCTAGCTATGGGACTTTAACTATAATCACCTCAGATTTTTCATGTAAAATGTGAATTATAGTATTCATTCCCACAATTGTTTCAAAAATTAAATGTGCATATATATAGTATTATATATTTAGTACTATGTATGTTACAGTATGCTATAATAAATGTATAAAGCTACCACAACTAATATGTGTTATATAAATTAAATTATGTCATAGAAAATGTCAATGCACCATAAAAATCATATATTGGTAATTGAAAATGAGTATATTTTTAGAATATTCTCTTTTTCCACTGAATGAAATTATACATCTCAATCCTACTGTACCATAGAAAGATTCATCCTCTCACTTTCTATTAACAAGATCTTATATTCTATACCTACTACTATTTCCTTTTTATTCTCTAATCTACTTTTAAGAAGTATAACAACATCAAGAATAAGATAATACATTTATAACAGTATGTGCCTTATCACTCTTTGGTATGTATACATTTAAGGAGAGATAAAACAAAAAAGCAAAAATATTTTGATTGTATTTTTAGTGTAACATAGAAGTTGATTGTGTCTATTATATAGTTAATGATGATTTTATCTTCAGATCTTGGTCAGTAGGTCTTAAGGAGCTCTAAATTATAAAGGAAACAATTTCATTTCATTGACAATAGAAACAGTGAAAAGATACATGAATTCCATGTAAGCAGTTGGCTTTGGCTGAGACCCCATGACTGTTATCAGATCCAGAATTCCAAGAAGCAATTTCTTTGTTTCAGTTGGCAATGACTTGGCCACATTTCTGTCATGGTAGCCCCAATGGTAGCCTCAGCACTGATGTCAGCTAAAGTCCCTGGTGAAATATGAAAAGAAGTCTCAAACTAATATGAGAAGGTTTGACCCCATTTCATTCTACAATCAGCACAGAAACATTTCAGTTTTAGGCCTTCAGCTTTTACTTCCTACTCCTTTTGTCATTTATCAAATGAAACTTCCTTTTAACAGGCAGAGGGAACATTTGAGCAACACTTACATAGCTGCTTCGCTTATTGCAACACATTTTTCCGCTATGCACAAGAATTATGTGTCACGTATGGACTCAAAATTGGATATTTTCAAGTTCTGTTTTGAAAAGATTTTATGAAGAGGGATAGTTAACAGGAAGCCATGTTCAACATCCATCTAAAATATTGTTACCTCTCCCAGAAAGAACAGATTCATTTCAAGAATTGGTTTTGAAACACACACACACACACACACACACACACACGCACACACACACTCTCTCTCTCTCATATGCATTTTAAATTAGACTGAATGTACCTCTAAAATTGTGGTCATACAATTTTCAATTCAAAATTCAAATTAGAAGTAAGTCTCTTCAGCAAGATATTGAATAAACTTTTGCCAAGTAATGCAAATTTTAAATGAGGGTAGAATAAAATCAGGTTATTATTTCCTCATGAAAGAAAGCGAATTGTGAAGATGACAATTTCATTACTTGTCAAATTTTGCTGTAACATACTAACTTAGCAACTTCATTGAAGATAACAATATGTAATATAACAACCACTGTTAATTCCCATCATTGTGTTCTGCAAATTGTTAGTATTTTGCTATTTGTTTTTTTAATATTCTCTTTAAAATTATGAAAAAATCTTCACTACTTATAGCAATAATCAGAATGTTTATTATCTGTAAGTGTAGTATTATATTAGCTCACAAGCAAATCAATAACTGTAACATTTCTTAATCTTTATTTAGAGATATGGAATGAATTTGTTGTTCCATTAGAGACTTATTTTACAGAGAAAATATTGGCTAATGGCTTAATAGATAACAAAAATTATGAAAGGTTAAGTGTCTACTTCTAATCCCCTTGTAGGTACATTCTCTACATTTAACTAAATAGTATCATGTCCAAGAAATATGAAATCAAAATTATTAGAGCTACCGGGACTAAGAGATTAGCTGTGTGATTTCTCTTAAGTACAAATAATTGTTGGTAGAAAGGTGTGACTTCACTGAAGTAACAAGGGTTGTAAGTAGCAGCATGGCACCTTTGGTTTCATTTTTTCAGTTGTTTGTGTGTTTATTTATTCATTATTATGTATTATTAGAATTGAAATTCATAAGGAACAACTAATAGTTTCCTTTTCTTATGAAATGCATAAGAAATAGATTTTTCCTTTGAAAAATCTATTTACAATCATACCTCATATTTTTTGATCAAAGGATAATTGCTAATTTGAATTATGGATGTTATTTCTTTTGCTTTTCTTATAAGAAAATACCTGTGCATTAGTAAAATATATGATTTTATTTTTGTATGTTTCAGAATTTCAATAAATAATGTCATGAAAACAACATTCCTCTGAGACTTATTTTATAACTCAGTAGAGTTTTGAGAAGCAATTCTCTTGATGTGTAAGAGGCAGTACATCCATTTTTACTGCAGCAGCAGTATTGCATTTATGGATATCTCATTTTTCATTCTTATGTTCTTCTTTGAATTTACATATATATTTTTCAGCTTCTTGTTTTACAAGCACTGCTCTAATAATTAGTTTTGTACACATCATTGATTAAAAGGGACCAGGGTTTCTCTAGGTTTCCAGGTGATGTGAATTTCCTGGCTTAAGATGTGTATCTTATTAAATTTTACTAGGCAATGTAAATGGTTTTCCAAAGTGGCGATGTTAAGGTTCTTTTCCACTGGTAATGAATGACAGTTTATAGTATTCTCTATAGAGGATCATTCTTATTATTGTCTGACGTTTTAAATTTGCCAACCTGGTTAGTATACAAAATGACTTCTTGTTTCTATTTCAATTGGGTTAGCTGAATTCTAATGAGTTCAGTCTTAGTGTACTAGCTATTTACATTTCTGTTCTGTGATCTATCTACATATTTATTTTAGTTATTCTACTGTTCTATTTTTTATAGGTGTGTAACTGTTATGATTTACCACACATATCATTTGTTTATGTGGCACATATATTCCCCTCGGTTTGAGTCTCATCAACAGAATGGATGAGAAAATCCACCTTAAAAGAAGCAATTTTATCTATAAAAGCCTTGAGTTTATTTTTCGTCATAGCTGAGTAATACTCCATTGTATAAAAATACATTTTTTTATCCACTCCTCAGCTGATGGGCATTTGAACTGTTTCTAAGCTTTTTCTATGACAAATTGTGCTGCTATAAATATGACTGCACATATATTGCTGTGGTGTGATGTTTTTAATCCTTCCGTAAAAATACCCAGAGGGGGAATGGCTGGGTTCTATTATAGGTAAATGGATGCAACTAGGAACCATACTCATTAGTGACATAAATCAGGCCCGCACGTGTAAACGTCATATTGTCTCCATAGTTTAAGAACCTGAAATAGTAAATAAAACTAAAATGCACAATAGACATTGGGAAAGGGAAAGGAACTGCTCAATAGGAAAGAACTGGGATGAGCAAAGGAGAACAGAAAGAAGGAAGGGAAATATATACATTTCTCCACATACAAGATAGCTAAGATGATTGCACTATTGATTTCTTTTGCTTTATTGAAAGGGACAGTGGATGTTTAATTGCTTGATCAGTCTTGTGTACTGTATCTGGTGAGCTGAGCAACTACCCTGAAGATAACAACAGGCAGTGCAACAACCATTGTTGATTTCCTATCACCTTGTTTTGAAATCTGCATCATTTTTACAGTTTTTGTGTGGTCTTGATTTGTATTTGTTTTTTGTTATTTTGTTTTTGTTCTTTTCTCTTTAAAATTAAAAATAAATAAAATTTCTATATATGCATAAAAATAAATAAAAGAATTCATTTGATAGAGATGTTGATTTTGGGTATTTATCAATATGGAGTGATAATCTTGGTACAGTTTGTTAACTTATAATCCAGATTTACAAGCATATTTATATTTAGTCAAAAATTAGAAGATATTTCTCCCTTTTATAGATTAATTATGACATGAGCTTCAGTAAAGTATAAAAATTGTGTGCTGTATATATAACTCATGAATTCTTTGATTTTATTTTTATTTCATGTTTCCTTTTAAACTGTAACTCTTAGAGTTTGAGGGATTATGTTTCCTGAAGTGAGTTTCTGAGATTCTTTTCCCAACAATGTCTAAGTAAGCAGAAAATTATCTTTAAGTCCATATCCTACGATGCACAGATATTAATATTGTCACTGTTATAAAATTGTATAAAATGCTTTCAGAATACTATATCATGTCAGAAAACACTTTACCAGTTTACATTGGTTTATTCTTTAAGGAAATAAAAAATATTTTACAAAGATTAAGAATGAAAATGTTTTATTTTAATGAAAATTAAATTATAAATTTATTTTAAAACAAATGCAACAGACTCATCATTTACGATTTCGATTGCCCTTATGCGTCATCTCTAGCTCGGTATCTGACTGAAGTGATGTGCATTGTGATCAGTCTTTCACCGACAGCCCACTTTCATCGATTGCCTGCTGCACTGCATGTATGAACTCAATACTATGATCACAAGATGTGACTCCTATTTGAATCGTGTTTACCTGAGTCACAGAAACCATACTCTGGAATTACAGGGAGTGTTCTGATTTTGAGACTTCCCTAGAGAGATAACTGAACGAGCTTTGTTCACCGTCCAAATTCTATCAACATTTGCCTGAAAGAAAATAAAAGCACGAAAGTCAGTTTGCTCGGCATCTGACAAGGATGATAAACCAGTGAACTTTTTTATTTGAAGGAATTACAGTAAAAAGGGTCCATCAACACTAGCTCTTTTTCTAAATAGTTTAGTGTGATTGTGTGTGTGTGTGTGTGTGTGAGTGTGTGTGTCTGTGCGTGCAAGTGTGTATCATACTGGCTGACAACTGTGGCACAATGCAAAGAATGAGAGATTACTCAGAGACCATGTGCCGTGTTACCTCCATGGGGATGCAGGGGGACTGCCCTGACTGAGAACCCCCAGCATGAGACTCTCATGGAAAACACCCCCAAACTGAAGCTTCTGTGGTTTTTTTTACTGATAGAGCTACAAAACCAGGACAAAGGACAAAAGAAGGACGTCTGTGCAGGAATTATGCAGGGGATGGGGAAGGTCAGGGTGCTCTGCATGGCTGACCACAGGGCCAGTCTCAGTAGTGAAGCAGAGTACGCGCAGGGAAAGGGCCAGCGCATTCATTCCTAAGGCTGTGCTTTGATCCTCCTTGGACTTGTGGCTCTGTAGCCTATGTTTTAATCTCTGACTATGCATCCAAGGAGTTCTGAGTTTTGGGCCCCCAAACTGCCTTCTGTCTGCACGTCCATCACATACGTACCTCTGGCTGCTGCTCCCATGGAGTATGCCGGCAGTTGAAGCCAACACCTGGTTTAAATATGCTAGACAAATATTTTATCGCAGAGCTAATTACCCAGCCCAACTATAAGAATTTTTTTATATTCAATTCTACTATGCTTTCTTACTTTTTATTTGTTGTGTGACAGGTACTGGACAGACTTGGGATACAAGTAGAATCTTGTGTTGGGGATACAATAGAATCTATCCTAGCTTCCAGATGCCATAGTTGGTCATGACATTTAAACACATATCAACAACTAATTTCAATAAAATATGTTGGCTTTCTGCTGGCAATGTGACATGTGGACTCATGCCAGAGCTGCCCAGCTGGCCTTGTGAAACCTGATTATTAAGTAACAGGAAACTTTTGCAAGGCAGTTCTGAGACTTCAGGTAGGGCATATTGGGAGCTTGTATGACCTGTAGATTGATACAGGCTAAATTTTACCTTTATTTTCCTCCCAAACCAGTTCATCAATATATAACTAGGTACTAAATGGGGATTCTCTGGCACAATTCCAAGCAAATATTCTTTATTATTATTTTTCATTTGATAGATAATATTTTATACATTTTTCATGTACAATGTGATGTTTAAAGATACATATACATCATAGACTGGTTAATTCCAGGTAATTAGTAAGTGCATTTGCTCACACTTTCAAAAAAAGTTCTTAAAATATTTTCTGTCTCACGATTTAGTGGACCCAGTGAGTATTCGGTGTGAAAGTGATGGCAAAGGATCGTTCATTTCAGTGTTGTTTCCATGTATTAAGCAGTTTCACACTTTGTCCACAGCGCTGCTATCTTAGTTACTTCACTCCTTGCTGAGAGAAACACTTATTACCCAGAGTTAAGGGAGTAAAGGCTTATTGCTGCTCACCATTTTTAGAGGTTTCACTTCATAGTCAGATGGCTCCAAGGCAGGGTGGGATGCTAGGGGGCGTCACAGAGGAGATAACAGTTATGGCAGGCAGTGGGCAGCAAAGCAGAAGGCAGCACATAGCAAATAGTGAAACAGTGAGTGGCAAGCAGCCACTACAGCCCTCTTCCCGTCCACTATGTTCTACCTAAGCTACCTGCCCTTACGGTAAGTGATGCTCACACCCAGGCTGGGGCACCCATAATCCCAGCATCAGGCCATGAAGCAATCCCAGCATCACGCACCCTAGATCCAGCCATCTCTAGAAAGTCCTGCCTGTGGCCACAAGAGGCTCAAAGGGGGTATCTAGATACAAGCCGTAAGAGCTGCAAACTGTATCAATCCTCCTAACGGTAGCTTAGTAAACCCTGTATAATCATGAGCAGAGTTACAAGTAATGCCTTCCAATCCTACGGCCCCCTCTCTGAGTACAGTTCTGCGCATGGGTGTGTCTCTGTACAATTGTACTCCTGATTCTCATGTTGGACACAGTGAGTTTTGGCTCCTTCAGGGTTGATCTCTAGAGATTTCCAAACTGTCCCTCAGTTTAATCAGGGTATATCAAGAGATATGTGGCAGCATTCAGGGGCGTGTCTGACCTACAAACCGGATTACTGATTTCAGGAAACTCACTTTATTATAGATATTCCAAGAAATCATTTTTCGTATGTCTCTCCTTTAAAGTTTTCCAAAAATATAATAAAAGAGGGGTAGGAAGAGAAAGGTAGAAAGATGTCTCCCAAAAGGAGCCCGAGAATGTGGGCGAGATGAGACGGGGAATGGAAGGGAAGTAGGTAGAGACAACCTGCCACGCACGGGTACTTAACTAATGGCCTCAAGGAATGCAAACACCGTACATCGTAACCGTGAAATAAGGCTGGGAATATTGATAACAACAAGAACGGTACAGAGATTCAGAGGAGGAAGGACGGAGGCAGGCAGGAAGCGGAAGGGATTAGAAGGGTCAGGCTGTACCCTGGACACTTCCCACGCCCAAAGACGGCTGCCAACTGCATGTGCTGCAGATGTGTGCTAATACAAATCAATTGGTGGATTTTAGCTGTTTAAAATGTAGCACACTTTTTCACTGTGTATCTGAAATTAAAAGTTAACTGGATATCCTAGGTTTTAGTGTGTAGAAGGGGTTCTCTAAATTTCACTGTGATTCCCAGAATGGTCATAGAATTTAGAAGAGTTATAAACTTTTCAGACTTTTATTCTGAGGCAATAGGTGAAGATATCACATGATAATCTAATGACTCTCTATGGAAAGTTGCAGCTGCTTGCAGGTTTACATCAAAAAAATCCTATTTAAGGATATACTTCTAGTATACTTTCAACTTGGAAAAAGGGAAAAATCCATCTTAAATTGAAAAACAAATTGCATTTCTCAGTGAGAAAATACATCAGTCTTTCCAAAAACAAATAAAGAGGCAAACAAGGAAATGATCCAAACTTATAAAGTGTCATATGTAGAATCTTCCTTAATATATAGATCTCTGAATTGTAATGTGAAAGTTTAAAGGTTTTATATGAGTTCCCAGTGTAATTCTTTGGAATTCTAATATGTGAGGTTTGATTCATTATAAATAATTTGTTTTAATATCTACAAGGCTTGTTCAGTGGAGACTGTGCTGACAGCGGGGAGACTGCAGGAAATGTCTATGTTAATTTGCATTTTTCCCTCACTCCCCACCCCTTATGTGACTTCACGCGATTTACCAACTTTCTGGGCACAGTTTCTTCTCAGTTAAAGGTGAGTGAAACCTTCCTCATCAGTTGAATTGGGTAGTGAGTGTGGAGGAAAAGCAGACTTTTTCCGTGCATCTGCTCTACAGTATTTTGTATGAACCACGTTACTGTTATCATTAACAGGTGAAGGAAAACAGCAGCAATAAGCTAGCTTTAACAACATGAAAACTGTGTAATAGAAAGTGCTTATAATTGCTTGCTATGTTAAAACATAGCATGCAGTTTTCCTGGCCTGTCAGTATTTTTGCAGGGAGTCCGTGAGGTGAAGCGGGAAAGTTGGGAGAAGGATGCTGCCACCCGCAGCCCTCGCAGCCTCCGCGGCCGCATCTTTTGCACTGGGTGCCATAAACTGACCCGAAGACAGAACACACTTTTGTATGAAAAGCTTCATTTATGAGTCACTTTTTAAAATTCCAGTGCTGTAAAACATCTCTGTACCGGAGCATACAAGCTCAGATTTATTAACAGTTGTGGAAGAAGTGCTTAAGAATTCTATACCTGCATCTGATCCCAGCAGAACTGAGATCAATAGAATGCCTACAGAGAAGACCAGCTGACAGCTTTTACAGCCTAATTAATAGTCAGCATCTGGGCTTCATGTTTTCCCTTCCCATAGATAAAATAGGAAACCCAGGCGTTACGAAGTGCACTCGGCCACAGCTGTGGGCAGTGCCATGAACAGCTGTGAACCACATGCATTTATGAAATATTGCAGATGTTCTTAATTATACATATTGCTGAGACATTAAATGACATTTCAAATAAAGGTGAAATACAAAGGTAATAACTGACAGTGATATAAAACTGTGCACGCTTTGGCTACATATAAAACACATTGTCTTCCTTATATCAGACTTTATAAGATACAGATTGCTTGAGTCTAATGAGGATGCCATGAATTTGAACTAACTTCTGAAAAGTTACCCCTCCCTCCATCTTATCACCGGAGAGTGGATTGATTTTAGCTAAGCGTGACAAATAACTCACTTTTATTTTTGCCATAACTCCTTACTCTGTAAACCTTTACAGTGTCAGTTCTGTAATAATCTAGCTGTCCCAGAAACATCGACTTCTCCAAGCACCGAGAAGTTGTAAGTTTCGTGAACTTTCATATAACCCAAGTGTGGTAGTTGGAATAAGTTGTTCTTCACCTCTACCCTCAAATGCGGAACACCTCCTGTAGCCATATTTCCTGGGCAAATTTAATTGAGATTGTAAGTGGTCAGAAAGTGTTAAAGCTAGTCCTTTAAGAGTTTGAAAGGAAGTAAAATATCCAAAGTAGTTGACGTGCTCAAATACAGATTTCCTTTAATGCTATGCATGTGTTAAGCAAATGATCTAGAACAACCAGTCACTGAGCATCTTGGTTTCTCTCCCTCACTGATGTGTATTTAGCATTAACATATTTCTACACCACTTTTCATAGGAGAAGGTCATTAAGGTCGTGTGAACGAATCCTTCGTGGGTTTCGCTGAGGCTAACCTGAAACGGCGTGCTGTCATGGTATAGTAAAAGAACCGTTGCTATGACTAGGTACTTATTTTATATTATTGCAAATTTCACCTGTGTTACACTTACATATATTAGTACAAGTTTAAAGGGAAAACTTACAGGAAAACATCTTTAGGGATAAGGAGTAAAGATAGATTCATTAAGTGGCACAAAAATCACTAAGCATAATTTTAAATAAAAGATAAATTGAGTATTTTTAAAGGAAAATATCTGTAATCAAAGCTACTAACATTAGTGTGCAATTAATAGTCAAATAGTCGCAATGTATATATCTTTTGAAAAAAACCATATCCAGAACCTATGAGACACTTCTAACATGAAGAAAGGCTAATAATCAGACAACAAAAATGGGGTGATAATTTGAAGACATTGTAATAAAAATGTCTAAACAGCCAAAAAGAAGATGAAAAAGCCCTAATTAAGTAATTCAAAACAAAAGTTCCATGTGATGCCACCAGAACTGATGAAATGAAAAAAAAAAAAAAACAGAAGTAGAAGCTGCCAGCTATAAGGAAGATGTGCAGCCCACGTTTCCTGCCTTGCTGGGCTGTGCGCGTTACTGCAGTGCCCGAGGAAAGCAGTAAATCAGCATTTACTGAGGCTGTACCATGCATCTCACGATGTAGCAGTTGAATTCTTAGATATATCTCAGAAGAGATATATGTGCTTAGCCAAGGAAGTGACTTAGAATGTATATAATATCAGTGTTCACAATTTCATTACCCAGCACTTACCCGGGGCCCGTGGACTTCTATTGTCTCAAGAGAACGATGCAGACAAATGTCTCTGTTAGCTGGTAGCTCATGCACTACTAGCTGATGAAGCTCTTTCTCAGCGCAGATATTCTCACCTTTCCGACTTTCTGTTGGGTTCCTAGTGAGTTCTTTGGAAGGACTCTGATTTTTCTGTCTTCTGGTATGGCGATCTACTCTCTGTGACTTCATACTAGGCCAAACACCTGCTACCCTGTACGACAGAGCCACACAGACAACCCTTGCTGGGGCCTCTTTCATCCCACTCGTTGCTGCTGCCTCGCAGTGACTTGCTAAGGGGCTGGTTCCAGCCCTCACGTGGTACCCACTGGACCTCAGTGCACCGAGATATTGTTGCTGCTGCCTCGCAGTGACTTGCGAAGGGGCTGGTTCCGGCCCTCACGTGCTACCCACTGGACCTCAGTGCACCGAGATATCGTTGCTGCTGCCTCGCAGTGACTTGCGAAGGGGCTGGTTCCGGCCCTCACGTGCTACCCACTGGACCTCAGTGCACCGAGATATCGTTGCTGCTGCCTCACAGTGACTTGCGAAGGGGCTGGTTCCGGCCCTCACGTGCTACCCACTGGACCTCAGTGCACCGAGATATTTTTGCCCATAGACTGAGCAGTGCTGTATCCTTCATTATTTTCTTACTTTGCTGGCTGCTCGAGGTAACAATCTGGCATCAAAGTACTTGAGACAAAAATCTTCACAGGCAGCCAAACCTGCCTCCAATTTGGACATATAAAGTTCTCTTAAGAGCCCCTGTTTTCATGCTGGTGGCTGCTGTGGGGAAGCGGTATGTTTCACTGTTCGGTACACTTTCCGGTTGTAGGGTACGAGCTCTGCTGCGGCCCAGCATCCGCAGCCTCTGACGGCGCCCCCTCGGAGGTGCTTTTCGCAGCCTTGGGGAGTGGGAGGAGGGGAGGGGATTCTCATCCTCCCCACTCAGGAGATGGACAAGAAATGCTGCGGCGTCCTTTGGAATTACTCAGTAACAAAGTCCTGACCAACCCTCTTGCCACTGTCAAACCCTTTCCATGCTCAATATAACTTGTGTGTCAGTGACTGCTGATACTTGTTCACAATGAAAATTAATTAATTAATTTTATAAATATAATTAAATAAAATTAATTAATCTGATATATAATTCTATATATCACTAATACTTCAGCATGAGATGAGCACAAAATATTAATGAGACATTTTCCATTTTATTCTATACTTAAAGTCCGGTATGAATTTTACAATTGCAGTATCTCTCTTAGGTGTCTGTTTACTTATTTATTTACTTATTTGAGAGTGAAATAAGGCCTCAACACTGACCTACATCTTCATTTTGAAACATACTTTATAAGCAATTAAATTGTCCAGACAGGACTTGAACTTGGGAACTTCCCACCTCAGCATCCCACACTGTGGCGATATACACACCTGTATCCCAACAGGTGTCTGTCACCAGACCAGAGGGCACCTTTCATTTCTGTACAGCCATATCTGCGCATGTAGTCACATATTCCAGTGCTATCACTTTGGACAGCAGAGCTATAGATTATTACTCCTTAAGAGAAAGATACGCTTCTTATATACCTCTTTATGTATGTGGCACATGTAAGGATAATAGTAAATTCAAAATATATGAATACATGAACAAACTCATGGAGACCAAAAATAAAAATTAAAGTATGTATCACTATGAAGAAAATCACCAGAAATTTTACTCAAGACTTCTACGTTTGAAATAAGCACAATGAGAGAGGAAAAATATTTAGAGTATTCATGCACTAAAATAATGAAGAAGATGAAGGAACAATACTGACTTGGGAATTGTTTGATCAAGTACTAAGCAGTTTGCTTCTTTTCTTTAAAATATAACTTGAATTTTGAGTGTAGACATTTGAAGTAAACACTCTTTAAAGAAGAAGCAAGTGCAGTGCAATATCCTAGTAGTCCTTTAAGTAGAGTTAAGGCTGTTGGTGGTGGTAGGAGCCTTCGTTCCTGAGACCATTGGAAGGCCGCCCTCAGCAGTCGGAGGAAAATCTGTCAGAAGCGCCAGTTAAATGTATCTGTCAGATGAATAGGAAATAGAATGAAATAATATTCTAAATTTACTTCATAAATATCAGCATCTGTAAATTTAGAATCTTTATACTCATCTTAGAACCATAGTGTTTTACGTCACAAATTGAGAGAGTGATATGGACTTTTCTGTCCTAGTTCCTGATCTCAATTTGAATACCTAGTCCATGATTTTTTCTACTAATTATTTAAACATTAATCTTTCAGCTCCAAATATGTTAGCTGAATGTTTACAATGTGTAGTAAGAGACAGGAAAAATATTAAGATAACATAATTAAAACTTTATCAAAGGAATAAGAAAAAATAAAAATCAACCAGTACCTTACCATCTTTAACATTTTAATTAGAATTTCAATAGAAATCACCACACAAAAATATAATAACCTAAATTGTCAAATACTACAGGATTTATAGGGATAGATTACTGCTGAAGAGGTTAAGAACATGGCCAGTAAGGAACTGTGTTGCTGGACCACATGGGGGATCTGTGTGTAGTACTACAGCTTATTCTGTCTCCTTTGAAAAGTCTGCTTATTTATTTATTTATTTATTTTGGTACCTGGAATTGAACTCTGGGCCTTGTGCTTGCCAGGAAGGCTCTTATGCCACTGAGCTATATCCTTAACCCCAAAGTCTGCTTGGTTATGAGTAGAATATAGGTTTTCAGTTATGCATCTTTAAGACAGTCAAGAAAACCATTAGTTTAATAAATGGTATTATGAAAACAATGAAAATAATTATTTTTCTAATCATATGGCATGTTCATATAGTATTAAATCCTAATTATGTCATATTTAAGATCATACTTTATGTTGTAGTTTGGGGTTTGGCAAGGGGAACACTATAATACAGAACACATTTTATATGATTATTTATAATAGTCAATCATATACTAAAAAAGACTGCAGGAAATCTTTCCACTCACTAAAGCCAAAAGAATCCAGCTGAGGTCCTGGATCTCATGGCCATGTCCTTCATGAGTCCAGCTGAAGACCTAGAGCCCATAACAATGCCTCACATGAGTCCACATGGAGGCCTAGAGCCCATGACAATGTCTCATCCAGCCCTCTTTCACTGATCTGTGCTGGGAAGGCCCAAAGGTCAGTGGTGGAAGCTAGAAAGTCTATACCAGCAGGATGAAGGGTCTTTGTTAGCAGCCAGAGGGATCTGAACTGGGGCCAGGAAGTGATGCTCAAAGTAAGAACCAGAGCTTCTTCAAAAGTAGCACAGCTGTCCTCAGGAACAGTGAGGTCCCAAGCTCCTCCACTGATAAGGAAAGCCAAGTTCCCATCAGGAGAGCCAACACAACAAGCTTCTCCAGGAGACTGAGCAGTGCACCGTCTTCCCCTCTATAGCCAGGAAAGGATGCTCAAAGTGAGGACCAGAGCTCCCCCAAGTGAACTGTAGCCGTTCTCAGAGACAGTGAGGTCTAGAGCTCCCCCTCTGATGAGAGAGTTCATCAGGAAAGCCAGCATGACAAGGTCCTCCAGCAGAATAGTCCAAGAGAAAGAGCTGCTCCCTAATAGCTTCCCAACAGCTTCTACCATCTCCCAAAGCCTAACTTCTCCAGTTCTGCCTCTTATACTGCTGGCAACAGGCCTCCCACACCCAACACCATGCTGGTTCAGTTCTGCAGGTGTTACATGTTGGCCACCAGTTACCAATCCACCACAGTTTATCATTTGTGTTTTATAAATGAAACTGACTTTCTATGAAAATATGAGTAAATGATGTAATGTTTCCACTCCTAACTTAGCACTTTTTGAGAAATTTTGTATTTTTATACAAGGAAAAGGAAATAGAAGATTTAAAATTGAATTTTAAACCTAGCAGAGAATTCAAAATTTTGGAAATTGTTTTATTCCACGTAAAATGAAGTCCTCTCATTTCATTTCTTACCACTCCTCCCCCACAAAGCAGTAATTTAGTAGGAGTAATTTGTTTCTGTGTAAAACAATTATTAGATTATGAATTTCCATGACAGGAAAATACTGTTAAAACAAAAAACAATTCTAAAACCCTAGTCTAGAGCAGGATTGAGATTCCTAAAACTGGGACAGCTGTGTAACATTTTGGCATTTGAGAACTTGACAGAAAAGCAGTGTTAGGTAGAAGAATTGAGTGGCTCTGTTTTAAAATTTTAAAACTATATATATATATAAACTTGAAGCAGCAAGGGGAACACATGTAGTAAAGAACCTCAGTTAGTTGTGCAGTCTTAGGCTAAAACACCTGCACCGTAAGACTTCCCTTGCTGATTACCTAGTTAAACTGCCTGGGAAAAAGCCTGAATGGCTATGCTGCTTCATTTCGCTATCCCGGGTTGCGTGACCTGTTGTAACAGTTGCAATACATTTTTATGCTGCTTGATACAGTTCCGGGGGAAGGGGCGAGCCACAATCGAAGACGTTTTACATCTGTCATGAATGGGACCCGAATCCTCTCCATATGGGATTTGTGTCAGCAAGTTGCTAGAAGGGAAAATTAAAACAAAACTCGTGAACTCCAAACCGTACGATCCTTTGACTGCAAGGCTCATCATTTATTTCTATCAGCTGAAGAAAGAAATTGCGATTTTTCTTGCTGCTCCAAGTGTCAATCCCCTGCATCATTATCTGAAGTCTTTCTCTGACAATGTCTGACACACGAATTCTCTGGAAGATATACTTTATCATTCCATGCAAAACCTTCTGTGGGTGATTCTGTTTGACAGACAATGACTAAACTCTTCAGTTTGGCATGGAAGTCTGCCTTCAGTTTACCTGGTAACTAACATTTCATTTTTACTTGTATTATCCTCAAATATGTTTTGTGCTTTCTGAGTGGATCATTTTGTCCATGTTCCATAGCATTTTTATTTTTTCTTCTTTAAAAACTTGTTTATTGTATTTTGCTTTAAAATCTAACTTTTAATAAGTATTTGAGCTATAAAGTGAGAAAAAGTGAAAATATATCTGAAATCACACCATCACACATAAAGTAGTTATAAAGAAATAACATTTAAAATTACCTAAAATTTTCCAATATATTTCTGGGAGCATATTTAGAGTGTTGGACAGCCAGATGCGCAAGCAAAACAACAAGTCTCAAGGCTGGGGATATAGCTCAGCGGCACAGTGCCTTAACTGGTAAGTGCAAGCTCCTGAGTTCAATGCCCAACACACACACACACACACACACACACAAAGCAAGTCACCTCACATCACCTCACTTTACAAGTCACCTTGTAATTATAATCTTTACAAAACTCACTATTTTATTTGAGAGGAGAATTGATAGAAAATCTAGATAATTTTTTAAAATGTAGCTTTATTGTAGTGTTGAGGAGACTGAAGCAAGGTGGCAGAATAGAAATTCCCAGAAGCTCTCTGGACAGAAGGAAACAGGCACAGAGTACATTTACAAAACCTAGGGAAACCAGATGAATGAAAAGACTGAGGAGAGTAGAAAGGCAGTCTTCCCTGAGCCACAACATGCACCCTCAATCCTAGGGAGCAGAGTGCGGCAAGAGTGACTCTGCTTGGGGGAATATTAAGTCCCTATCTATCAATAACTACCTTGAATATAAATGGATTAGTTCTCCAACCAGAAGACATTATAGAAACAAACACCTGACTGTAAGCTGCCGAGTGGAGGTATCTCACCTTTACAAAAAACGCGCAGGTGAAAATGAAGATGGAAAGATAGTCTGTGGAAGAGGAAACTAAAAGAGGAACTAAAAATTCATCAGGTTAAATAGACGTTAGGTAAAAATTTAAGAGAAATTCATGCGAAGTCATCATATAATGATTAAAAGGTGAATGCATCAAGAGCATGTAACAATTATAGATACATGTGCATTCATAATCAGAGCACCTAAATACACAGACAAAACGTAGCTAAAATTAAAGGGAAGATAGATGGTACTTTAGCAGTGTAGCACATAAATGCTCCGCTTTCAACAACATATACGACCAAGACAGAAAATCAGTAAGGAAAGATCGATATAACTCATGTTATGCACAGTGGGCCTAACAGACATATGACAAAATCCCGCTGAGCAACAGTAGAGTATTCCTTCTTCTTAAGCACAAATGCATCATTCTTTAAGCTTGGCCACATTATGGATCACAAAAGATTGCCAACATGAAAAAGATTTTAAGTTTATCTCCTGTTTTTAGCCAGCCATAATATTATAACATTAAAAATAAGAAAAATTTCAGAATATTAATAAATACATGAAAATTAAACAAGGTGCTTCTTAAAAATATAAGCAACTTGTAGGAAAAGTTATAAAAACAATTTGAAACAGAAGAAAGTGGGTACATAGTATACCACAGTATATGGGATGAGCAAAAGCAGAGTTTTGTTTGGTTTTCTTTGGTATCAGTGACTGAGCCCAGGCTCTCAGTCATGCTAGAGAAGATCTATGACTGAGCTGTATTCCTGTGCTAGACAGTCCTAACAGAGAAATATACAGCAATAAGTACTTGCACCAAAATGGAGGAAAAAATGCTCACAGAATCTAACAGTACATCTTAAGAAACTAGAAAAAGAAAAACAAGCTAAGTCCAAAGCTAGCTGAAGAAAAGAAATATTTACAATAAAAGAAAGATCAGAAATAACAATACTGCTGATTTGGTTTATTGAAAGGACCAGTTAATGCTTCTTTTTTCTTTTTTTGTTAAATTTTTGACCAATTTTTCATGCTCCTATCTGGTAATATGAACAACTAATTTGAAGACAACAATATGCAATATAACAACCATTGTTGAATTCCTTTCATCTTTTTTAGTGAAATTCTGTATTATTTCCAATGTTTTTTATTATTTTTATTCTCTTAAAGAATAAAAAAGAAATAAATATAATACTATAAAGAAATAGAAATAAGCTGACAAAATTAAGATTCATTTAAAAGTTAACCAAATTTGGCAGGCTGACTTCTTTGAGGAAAAGAGATAATTGAGCAAATATATTGAGAAATAAAAGACAAAGAACTGATATCATAGAAATACCAATGACTGCTATGGATAGTTATATACCAACAAATTTGATAACCTAGAAGAAATTAATAAAGTTCTGGACACATGTTAATAATCAAGTAAATCATTAAACAACAAAAGATTTCATAGAACAATAACTAGAGACAGTGATTCAATGCCTCCCATCCCTAAAAACCTGAATTCTTCTAACTCTTTGGTGGAAGCAATAATAAAAATCTTTCTCAACATCTTCCCAAACATTGGAAGAAGAAGGATATTTGCAAACTGATCTTGTGAGGCTAACATTACCTTGATACCGTATCCAGGCAAGGACAAGTAAGAAGGAAATTTGTGTAGGGAAATAATTTTTAAGTAACTTAGTTACAAAAATCCTTAATGAAATACTAACAAACTCAAGCAAAAATCACATTAAAAGGGATGACTCACCAAGATCGAGTGGGATTTATGTCTGGTATAAGAATGGTTCAACATATGGAAATCAATAGTTGCAATAAACCATATTAACAGAATGTATAACAAAATACATCATCATCTCAATAGATGCAGAAAAAGTATTTGATAAAATTTAATATCATTTCGTGATAAACACCCTCAACAAATAGCCATAGGAGAAAAGTACTGCAGCACCACATAATCTATGGAGGTCAAACCAAGAGCTAACATGGGGCTGGGGATACAAATGAGAGGTACAGACACCGGCCTGGCAAGTGCAAGGCCCTGAGTTCCGCTGCCGGTACCAGAAAACAAACAGACAAACCCCAACAGCTACCACTTAGAGGTGAAAAGGTTGGAAGATTTTCTTTAGCATTTGAACAAGACAGGGAGGCCTGCTCTTGGCTCTTGTACTCAACATAGTAATGGAAGTACTGACTGGAAGACTTAGGCAAAAGGAAGTTGTAAAAGGCATTCACGATGGACAAAAGGAAGCAAATTGTCTCTGTTTGCAGACAATAAATTCTGGCATGTTGAAAATTGTAAAAGCTCTACCCCAAACTGTCACAATTAATAAAATTTTAGAAAATAGAATCAATAGGCAGAATCTCTAGCTGTTTAAGAGATTAACAAGAGTCTAAAATAGAAATCAAGAAAACAATTTCATTTTCACATATAAATGAAAAGATATACCATTTTCGTAGATCAGAAAATTCATATTAACCTATCTAAAATAGCTGACGTGATCTGAAATCAGTGCACTCATTGTCAATATAGCTCTGTAGTTATAGTTGAACATAGACATATCGTGAACATTTGTCAGAATAAAAATAACCAAATATTTTAATCTCAGTGGCTGTTACTTTTTCAAAACACCTGTTTCGTCTTGCTACATCTTAGCTGCCTTTACCATTGAATTACACTTTCTGCATTCAACCCAGAGTGAAGTTCAATCCCTTGACACTTTGACAAAAATACTGAATGGTCGAAATACTATAGTGACAGCCTGTGACTGAGATAGTCCATCGTTCCAGGGGATGTGAGCCCTTTTCCTGGAAACTGGATGATTTAAGTGATGAATATAACTTTATTGTTTGCCCTGTTTCTAGTTGAAAGTAGAAGAAGCAAGCTGCGATCAGACACTGTGATCAGAGCTGGACTATTTATTTCTTTTCCTTTATTGTTTTCTTCTTATCATATTTCCCTTTAGTTATGAGTTCATTCTGCAATTTCTTTTTTTTTTATTTTAAAGAGGAAAACAACAACAAAATAACAATTTACCAAAGGTAATACCTTTCTTTCATTTATCAAAAGTAACTTCAATACCTAATCCTTTCCCTGATTGGAGCTGAAATAAATTATTTGTGTTCTGGAAACCTTGGCAGAATCTTCCCCCCTTTTCTCTAAAAATTATGATTTAAATTATCGCATAAAATTAGAGTACTTCAGGAAGAAAAGGTATATTTTATCATTTTTATATATAATAAGAAAATGACAAAAATAAAAATATATATATTAATTTAGTACACAGATTTTTGGGGGTAAATCCTTAATAGTGAATTCAAAATTATGAGCAGACTTAGCAGGGAGTCCGTGGAACACTGACATGATGGAAAGAAAGCTATGTCTTAAATAGAATCACTTGGTCCACCCCCCTCCTCCTCGTCACCTTGGTTTGATCTGAACGTTAATATCTTGAATGATAGTTTTCCTGTGTATGAAAAGTTGGCTATAAAAGAAAATACATAAGGACAGAAATAAACTTACCAAGGTGATTTTTATAGAAATATATCTACAAAATAATCACTGGCCATAAATTTTTGGAATGTGGTTTTCTTTTTCTTTGGCATATTATAGAGTTCCTTCTATCCAACTCAGCTGAATAAAAATTTTGATTGAATGAACTTTATGTATTTCAATAATAAATCAATGGAAGCATGCTTTATGCTTTCTTTTTGCTTTCTTTATTAGACATAATATTGTTGTGTCTATGTTAAATGTTTATATATAATCATAATGGAAGGAATTTTAAAAATCTGTAAATGTATCAATAAAAATTTAAAAAGGAAATAAATAAGAGATAAATGTCAAAAAATTAGATCAAATGTGTGCACATTTATAATTATAGAAAGTATTTCAATGTTAAAGTTCAAGTAGCATTGGTAATTTATAATTTTATCATTAACATATAATTATTTTATTGTATTTCTTAACATTTCACTTAAATGTTTTGTTTATATTTCCTTTCCCTGGCTACTGGGCATAGTTTTTAAATGTTTATCAGTTTTTATAGGCTTTTATTTTTACCTTCAAATTATTTTGGCGTAAACTTTCTGCACATGTTTATGCTAACTTTGTATTTTCTTACACCTGTACTTCTGTAAGCTATTAGTAAATTTAAAAACTCTTCAAAAATATACAGGTTAGACCTCTCTCATGTATTTTTATAGTTTCTGGTTTTCCAGATGGGACATAGTCCTAGGATTTGCTCTAAAATATTTTGTCACCTTTATTGTAGTTCAGAATTTGACTTATCCTTCTAAAGTAATTTTGTGTGCCCTTTCGCACTTCTCTCTCAGATGAGTGATCAAAGTGTGTGACATATTTTGTTTATTTTTTATACTATGAATAGAATGCAAGGACTGTGAACTGAGCTACACTGTAAGTCCTGTTTATGTAGTTTTGTTTTGACACACGATCTCGCTAAGTTGCTAAGTTTTCCAGGCTGGGCTTGAAGGTATGACCCTCATATCTCAGCTACCCAGAGTGCTGGTAATTCACACATGGATTTCCACACCTGGAAGTGCTGGCAGCATTTGCTGAAGACACTATTCTTTGCCAGATGCATTGAAATATCAAGTTTCTCGGTTATTAATTTTTAGTTACTATCGTTTCTAAGATCTAAAGTCAAAGATATTTTCAAAAATTAATACCTTCTTTCTATATCATAATGATCTAGCTGAGAAAGAAATTAGAAAAGCAAATGCATTCACAATTATTTTTTTTCACAATTGTTTTTAAAATACCTACAAATCAACCTATCCAAAAAGCTAAAGATCTCCAAAACAAAAGTTAGAGAATATTGAAGAAAGAAATCAAAGAAGACACTAGAAGATGGAAGGATACACATGTTCATGGATTGGCAGAATTGAAATTGTCGTATTACCAAAATCAATTTATCAATACAACCCCCATAAAAATACCAATGACATTCTTTTCAGAACATTTTTAAAAGTCCTAAAATTGATAAGGAAACAGAAAAAGCCAGAATTGCCAAAGCAATTCTACACAAAATGACCAAGACTGGAAGCAACACAGTATTCATTTTCAAATTTTACTATGAAGTCTTTGTCTTAGTTACTTCTCTCTTGTTGCTGAGACAAAATACCTCACACCCAAAGCTAAGGGGGAAGGTTTATTTGGCTCATAGTGTGTACAGGCTTTGGTCCATACTTGGCTGGCTCCAAAGCAGGGGGCACATGGCACAGGGCAACAGTTCATGGCAGCAGAAGATAGCAAAAGCAGCAAAAGGCAAGACTTCCTGTCCCTTGTATTGAATGCAGACTGCTTGCCCCAGGGCAGGTATGGCACTCATGCTCAAAATCCCAACATTGGAGCATGAATCAATCACCAACTCTAGACTAAGCCACCTATGAAAAGCCCCCCTCACGTGTGTGTGAAACTTTGTGGGGGACATCTGGACACACACCACAGCATTCCACCTTTGGCACCACAAAGACTCATGTACGTTTCTTTATGCAAAACGCAATTAGTCCAAAGTCCTAACAGTTCAGTGTTGCTTGGGATTTAAGTCTATAAACCTCTGTACAAATTAAAAGAAGTTTAACTTCCAACATTCAATGGCACGTGACAGACATTTCCATGCCATAAGTTACAAACAGGGCCGTGTAAAGGAACGGGGCCAAAGCAAGTCAAAAATCCAGCAGGGCAAACATTAAGTCCTGTAGTTCCATATGCAGCATCGTAGGCAGTCTGTAGCAAGATTTAAACTCCAAAGGGCGTGGGTGGCTCCACCCCTACAGCATTTCCTGTGGTAGTAGCTTCCATAGGAGCTCACTTGGGCTCTGCTCTGCTGTTCACTTAGGGCAAGATACTATTTCCTCCTTTTAGATGAAAAGTAGAATGTATTAGTACTTTAATACAAGAAAGACCACAGTAGACCTTTATTCTGTTACACTACGTTTTTGTCAGTATTCTAATGTGTGCAAGTCAGCAGGTCTATTTGGTGGTGCTCAGGAGAATTGTTAACCTTTGTTATATAATTAAATCCCTGTGGGTACTTGCTCTGCAGTATGCTAAATTGAGCTGCATGTGCCAGAAGCAGCTAGATGTCCAAACAACTCCGGCGGTTCCCACATCTACCTATGGGACTTGGTGTGAATTGCATTGAAATCACACTTTTCCACAACAGTGGATTTCTTGTTTTCCACACAGCATTTGCTGCAACTTGTTGTATGTTCCTTGCAAACTGGGGAAAAAGCAACTAATTTTATTTTGTGATACAGTAACTGAACACAGGAAACAATGTAGCTTTCATTGTCTCAGATGTCACAGTGATGGCATTACACCAAAGACTTGCTCGTATCACTCAGGTAGTTGATGATAGAACTCAAATTAATAACCAGGTTCTCCACTTCCAATCTATGTCTCTGTAGTACAAAGAGATATTATTAATTGGCAATCTTACTAAACCCTTTTCCAAATAAAACTATTTTCTGTGAGTCAGACATTTTGCTCTTGATAAATCTGTAATTATTAATGAGCTATAAACTATTGCAAATACTTCAGCTTTAAATTTTAATATTTGTATCTTTTTCTGAAGAAAAAGCTTTCCTATTGCTAGTACTGAAATTGTCAAATGATGTTGTTGCAATAAATTGCAACCTAAATTCAAGAATTATCTAATTTTTCTTCCTACTTAAATAGTAAATATATAATATGGTAGCAAAATAATAATAGCAAATAACTATGTGAGAAAAACATTTTAATAATTTTTGCCATTCTAATATAATTTATCAAAATTATAATACATTTTATTCTTTTTTTTGTATGATTATGCTATTATTGAACTTTGAGTTTATTAGAGCATATTCCAAATGTAAATACAGTCAAATGTAGCATAGGACAAGTTTAAGAAAATATAAAATCAAAGTTGTAATTCCAAATGTTGCCTATTTTCTTTCCCTTCAAAATTTTTCATAATATGTAATTATTACTCCTTTTCTCTTTCTTGTACTAATTTTCTCTTGCCAATATAACATAAAATATCAAAATCACTATCATTCATTTTGCTTAAAATTAAAGCTTAGGTATATAACTATCTTCTGATCATATATTCATGTTTTTCAGAATATGTTGTGAACTCAAAAGCTAGCCAATTTATGAAGGTTTCATAGACTAGTAAATTAAAAATACCACCAAAGTCACTTTTTCTCTTCCCATTGGCTCACTCATGCCAGTATTTTGCACAGTGATACTTTGGGAAACCATGAAATCCAGCAATATATTTACACTCTTTCTTCTTCTCAACCCAGCACTGTACCATGGATCCATATCTAGAATGCTTTTACATTTTCTTTTCTTTTCTGTTTGTTCTGAGAGAGCATCCAATGAAACTGCTTTGGTTCATCTTGTGCTCTCAATCTTCCTGCCTCAGGCTGTGATTGCAGACTTGTGCCACCGGGCTTGATGAATGTACTTTTACTCTTAAGCCTGAGACATCTAGTGTTTATATTAATAGGTGTCAACTCACAATATCGGCATCTTTCTATGTAATAAATTGGTCAAAAATCAGGCAAAGGTCCTACCATTTTGTTTATCCTCCCTCTCTCTCTTTTTTATTTTCATTTATCTGTTTGAGTTCACAATACAACAATAATTCCTTCCCTTTCTTCATATCAGAGGTGTGCTACGGTTAGCAACAGCTTCCAGGGACTCCCAATATATTTGTAAATCCAGAAAAAAGAACTCATATATTTTCTTACAAAGTATAATTAGTGTTTGCTTATGCTTAAGGAAAGAATTGATAACCATTTGTGTTTACATAGCTTAAAAATAATTTGTTGAATTTGTTGCTATGCTATTCACTGAGTAGTCTAAGGAAATATCTTCCATAAATGATCCTGAAAGCCAATCTGATAAATTTAGCTCAGAAGTTAATCTAGAAAAGTCAGTTATATACTTTAAAAATATAGATTGATGTAATACATGTACAAAAAGTATACTCTTGAAAGGTCATTCCTTATTTTCTCTCTTGTTCTTTCTTAATCTTACTGCCATTTGCTTCAAATTCCTTATTTTACCTTAATTCATATTTTAAATAGCCACAACTATGTAATTAGAAGTTTAAAATTAGTCCTTTCTTACATATGTTGGTCTTCTAAGCTGTGACCATAATCTCCCATACAGAATAGCCTAACATATTCCAGCTCTACTTTTTTAGCTGGTAATTGCAAACATTTTATAACTCTTCCCACAAGCCACTTCCAAAAGCTCTTGAAAGAAGTGGCCAGGTAATGTCAGAGTAACAATCTCTCTCTCTGGTGCTGAATTTTACCCCAGTTACTTTTCTCACTGCTGAGACAAAACACTGACACTGAAAGTTAAAGGAGGAAAGGTTTATTTAGTTCATGGTTTGCAGAGGTTTCAGCCCACAGTCAGCTGGCTCCAAGGCGGGATGGAATGGCAGAAAGTCTTGCAGAGGAGAAAAGGTAACGCAAGACAGGAGGTGGTAAAGTAGCTGCCCGCAGCTCTTTGTGTCCCTTCTACCTTATCCAGGCTACTTCGAGTGGGCAGTACTCACACCCTCAGTTCTCATGTCCTTGATCTTAGCATGAATTGCACCATGAATCAGTCCTAGCATCGCACACTCTAGATCCAGCCACCTCTGAAAAAGCCCTATGCATGACTATGTGAGGCCGTAGGAGAGGACATGTATACACAAACCCTATCACAGTAAGCAGTGGTACCGCTGTGAGCGAACTCAGTTTGTTTTATGACTTGCGGAAGGATGTTCCTGGTTGTGTTTATCACCTGATGTGGATTTTAGGGATAGAAGCAAAACTTTGCAGGATGTTTTTGCTTGGAAGTGGAAGCGCTCACTAAATGAGGTGTTATCATATTAAAAAATAAAGTGGGAAACTCTGCTTTGTTACAATAGATTTAGATGTAGTTCAGATCTAAAATATCTGCCAAAGTTCTCATGTGTTGAGAAGTGGGAATTTGGGAAAGTGCGTGGGCTCTGACGTGCCATACTCATCAGAGGGGAAGCCATTGCTGGAGTGCACTGAGGAAGTCACGTCTCAGTGTGCTGTTAGCAGGCGAGGCTTTGGCGGGCGAGGCAGGTCCCCGGGTTCTAACTTTAGTGGGCGTGTTCTTGCTCGGGCTCTTCCTTTCATTCTCACTTCCTTTCTCTTTCCTGAGAAGCGTGGGGTGCAGAACTTTGGTCCGCAGGGCTCTTCTGCCATTTCATGTCTGCCTGTCAGCCATTGAGCAGGCAACTGATTCCAATAAATCCATGAATCCAGTTAAATTATTCATGCCTTTGTAGGTATTTTTCCCTCAGCAAAGATCCACTGATAATACAGAGTCATTCTCTTTGTATTTCTCTTCATCGGTTTCTAATCATTGGGACAAAGCAACAAATATCTACAATTTAAAGCAGAGGTTTATTTTGTCTCACTGTAACAGTCCATGGTCAGCTAGTTCCAAGGCAAAATGGCGGGGTGGAAACGCCTGGACAGAGGACAAGCTGCTCACCTAGAGGTTCCAAGGGGTCAGAGCAAGAACAGAGGAACCAAGCTGGGAGCGGCACCCTCTCACATCTTCCCCCTAGTGCTGGGCCTCTTCAGAGCACCACCAGCACCTAGCAGCCTGCTCACGGGTTATCTCATGAGTGGGTCAGTCAGCTGACAAGCGCAGTGCCCGCGTGATCCAATGACTTCACCAGAGCCCTTCTCGGAACAAGGATGCCCTGAAAACATAAAGAGGAGATGAAGTTTAGTTGCCAAATGTACGCCACATGATGCTTAAACTTCTCATTCTAGAGGCATTAACAATGAACTGTTTTGCTAGACTTCTTGCAGAGGAAAGGAGCAAAGCTGTTCGCCTGTATGGAATATTTTCTAAGCATAATTACTTGAGAGTTACATGTGTCTGTATGTGGTGGGGCATCCCCTTCCCTTCTCTACAATATGAAGACCTTCAGACTCAATAGTCTCCACTGAAGTGTTTTCATAGCAGTGATAGTTTGAAGATCACCACTCTGTCATGACACAGAAGATGCCCTTCCCTTGACTCTTGTTGGCAGCATCTTTCTGAAGCTGTCTCTGGCCCTTTCCTGCCCAAAACTGTTTCAGACACTAGACAAGACGCAGGAACAGGCAGTCTTGGATTCACTGCTCTAAGCCTTGGAAAAACACAATGGCCTCAGGCTGTCACTGCAACTACAAGACACGAACTCCAGGTCACTAGGTTATTCACTGTTATATCACAGTTTGTTGTTATTTTTCAGTGTACACATTGGCTTGTCAAACCTTGTTTTTTGATTCACTGAGCTATGGCCATAAGACAAATATGTACCGGATTCAGTTTTTGAGGGGAAAGGCAACCTTAATACATGAACTCTTTCTTGCACATGAGATCTGACTGTGCCACATACCAAATTGTTTCTGTTGATGCAGCTATTCTTTTGGTTTAGGCAAGTAGTTTCTGCTGTAACACAATGCACAAAGTATTCTGGCAGGCTTGCACTTGATGTAAATTTATTGATATAGACTGGCATCAACTAAAAAGCTGAGCTCAGCCTCTGTGACCTTGGAACAAGCCTGAATTGCAAATGCCCTTGGAACGTCAGGCTAGGATTTGGCCTGATGACCTGTTGACACGTCTCAGATGCAGAATGTCTGGCTTCTCTTTGCTGGGTCAAATAAAGGAGGCCTGTCATTTGGGTTTTCAGGTGTTTATCTCCAGCTCTTCCATGCATTTGTGAAATTATTATTCTGGTCATGTTCACTGTTTCCTTATTCAATAGTTCAGACTCAAGGAATATTTCAAGTTGAAGAACAATATGTCAAGACAGACTTTGTGAGAAAGAGAGAGAAAGAGAGAGAGAGAGGTAATTATCAATTTCTAATTTAAAAAAATCTTGGGTGTGGAGGATTTTTGAGGATTGAATCTAAAACCTTATGCATGTTATACAAGCACTTTATACTGGGTAATATCCCATGCTGGGTTTTGTGTTTGCTTTTTATGTGTTTTTTTTTTTGCATTTTTTAGACAGGGTCTTGCTAAATTGCCCAGTCTGTTCTAAAAGTTGTAATCCTTCTGCCTTAACCTCTGCAGGAGTTAGGTTTACAAGTATGCAACAGCAAAATAGCAGAGATTATTAATGTAGACTCTGAGTTGGGCTAAAAATAATAAATTGACAGAAATTTAGAAGCAAGATTGAAAAATCCAATTGCTTGTTTTCAGGATGTCTGTTTTATATTCTAGAGTTATGCACCTGAAAACCTACTGCAATTTAGATGTATTGTAACTATTTTTGATCCACTTTGTTTGTCTAAAGAACAAGGACATTAGGAATGTCATCAATGGCAATTTTCTCAATTCCTCTGGTATCTTAAAGCATAAAATACACTCTCGTCCATCTAAGAAGCTAGTCACCATGCCTGAGACAAAGGATCCCCTTCTCAGAATTTTGTCTGTACAAGGCAGTCCTTTGTCATAATTCTCCTAAATGTTTGAAGAAAAGTTTATTTAAATGCCAAAAATTCCAACTGAAATAAAAGAAAGAAAAATTGGAGCCAGACTTTTTACTCTCTGAATTAACAGTGTATTAAAAAATACAGAACCAGGCACACCATACCTATTAATTATTATTGATGGTGTTTAAGCTGGGTGTGCATGTTGCAGTGTGTCTCAATGTATGTGGCTGTGTATGCAGATGTGTGTGAATTTTGTTGTTTATAGTTCAAACTTTTTTATACTATTTTCTGCTTCTCAAGCATTTTGGAAAAGTTATACTGTGTACTGTTTCAGTACCTGCCAGTAATCAGAAAACTGAATTCCTTCCTGATCAAGGTCTGTAATAATTTTGTGACCTTGGAGATGTCACATGTCCTTTAGGTAAGTCAACTTTATTCATTGGAATTGACATATTTCCTGTTCCAGATCTTTTCTCTACCACTCGAATTTAGAAAATTGTATAATCTTTCTTAGCAATTAAATTAATACTGTTAAATATGTTTGCCTTCTTATTACCTGGATGAACAAGTGTAAGAGAGATTTCTTGACACACACCATAAACTTACCTGTCGCCATATTCTCTCCTTTAATTCAAATTTGTTCCTGGTTTTATTGTGCCTACATTTGCATTTTGTGCAGTATCTGTGTTCTGTTCTGTCCCACTCTAATAAATTCAGTTTATACACCATTCTGAATCATGAACTTGCTTCATTTAAGCTATAATATTCCTATCAAGAGCTGGTATTTCTAACATATATGAAGTTAAGTAGCTGCTTGTTTAGCCTGTAAGGCTCAAGGGTTCTGCTTCACTCACTGGTCTTAGGACCCTGGCGCGAAGCTTGATGACATCTTCTCTTTCCTTTCACCTCAGTTGCAAGGTACCCAAGCCTTGCTGAGGTGTGAGAACATCAGGGCATCCTTGTCCTCAGGGGTAACCCGCCAGGCTTCTAGGGAGTAGGTGTGCAGATGGACAGGGACTTCTGTAGAGCCAAGAGTGACATCATTGTTGTATGGGGGACTGGCACATCCCGTAGCTGTCTGTGGAGATCTGAGGTGCCACTCAAAGTCTTTGGCTAAAGGATACAGAATCTAGAGTGATTATTCTCCCCCTCTAACCTCAGGACAGTTAGTACAGAGATATGGTGCTCTTATAAGGCCTCTAAGAGGGTGGACTTCAAGAAAAAAATGAAGGAATGCTCGCTAACTCTGCTTGACTCAGACTGTAAAGCCCTCTGTTACTTTGATTCTCTCTTCTCTGCCTCATTTTTTCACTGTAGCCCCTGTTCATGAAGTTACACTCGGGTCACATGTTTGCATATAACTTTAGCATGTGTTTTGCTTTTAGAAAAAGATGTGACTCACATTAATTCCTATGTTTTACATCTTAATCCTACTTTAATATCTTCCGTCTCATCTTTCAACTTCTCTTTGGTTGTGATTTTCTCTTGAAATCATTTTCTTCCTCTTTTCAGGTGCTATGTATTGAACCCAAGAGTGGAGCTACACATCTAGACTCTGCCCTTCAATTTTTATTTTTATGGTTGTTTTTATTGGAAGTTATTAGTTTGTTACAACTTTGTGGGGTTCTATGGCAAAATGTTAGTTACAATTTTATTTTACTTTATGAAAAGCTTTCAGTTGAATAAGTTTACTGAAGTTTTACTTTTATTGTATTATTTTAAAACCAGCCATCTTAGTGTGCTTTTTATTTCTACAAATTAAGCAGTTGGGTTTTCTGGCATGGTTATTCCCCAAAGACCTTAGGATGGAGCCACATGAGCTTCCTATGGTGTTCAGCTCAGAGGTTTTCTCTTTGTGGTCACAGAAAATTGTTTGTGGTAAAAACTGCTGGTTTGTGAAATTTTGTAGCTTTTCCTCCCCTGTGTTTTTCAACCCAGAAATAGGAGGTCTTTTGCCAAAAGCTGTGGTGAGCTGAGCTATACTTTCCAACGTTCAACAAGAGACTCAGCTTCTGCACAGCAGGGTACAGAGCTGACCTGTCACAAGGATATTTATGCAGACATTTGGCTTTAAAGGTCCCCGGTGTCTGGGGACTCGTCATAGGTTTTGCTTATTCTCTCTTTCACACACGCCTTCTGCTGTCAGCCCTTGTGTGTGTTTTCCTTTTTCTTTTTTTTAGGCAGGGTAAGCAGTTCAAATTGGACTTTTGTGTACAAGGAATAATTCAAAATTGTGCCTTCATTGATTTTAGAATCTCAGTGGCTCTGTTAGTATACCACTTTTTATTATTAATTATGCAAGGGTTTTTCCACTGATGTACCCGTTAACGTGTGTGTGTGTGTGTGTGTGTGTGTGTGTGTACTAGAGTAGGACGTCAGAGTCTCCAGTCTATATCTTGTCGGAATGAGCACAGCTACTGCTTTACCAAGTGGCAGAGGTCATCACTGACAGAGGGGATAGCCTGCTTTGCTAACAGCACAATGCATTTTTATTTATTTCTGTGAAGATGCAGTATTTCAATTAAATACTATGTGAGATCATTTAGCAAAGTGTGTGTCATCTATTGCCTTCAGATGCTATCTACCCCTTGCATCAGAATCACTGCGAGACTTATCAAAAAGCCCTACGTTAGGTGCACATATACCCTCAAGAGGCTGAAGCTGGAGGACTGTTACAGCCCAGGAATGAGAGGCTAGTTTGGACAGCATAGCCATTTCTTGTCTTAATTTAAAAAAATGCCTGGTCTGAGCTTTTTGCTCCTATAAACAAATGTCCACCCCAATATAAACTGGGGATGGGAATCATCAGACATAAACTTTAAAGCAGCTTTAACCTTGCTCTTTGAGGTAAAGTAAAAACTGTTGAAGTGATGGAAAGACACATTTCAGAGAAGAAAAGAGACCCTGAGGACAGCTACTTGGAAGCTTCATAACTGGAGAACACAGTGTCTGAAGCAAAGCTGTAGAGTGCACGTGCTCAGTAATAAAGGAGCAAGCGCACTCCGTTTGTCAGTAGAAAAATCCCCAACTATAAACATGAGGAAAAGGTGAGCATTGATCTCATTTTAGATATCAAAATATGCAATGGTTTGTCGTTGGAGTTTAATGGGAAGAGAGAGACGAGTGCAGGAAAAGAGCTTAAAAGTAACGATGAACAACCTTTCACGTTAGCTGAGATACATTCACAGCATAAAGATGACTGAAGCCTGCAGACAACGCTCAGCGGCACATGGCCTGCCCAGCAAGGAAAAACAAAACAAAAAAACCCACGAAGAACAAGAACAGGACAATGACGAGTAAGATAAACTCAAAGAAAATCACTCCTGGACATATTACATACCGCCTAACAATCGAAGGCAACAATATAAAATTTTGCAAGTGGGAAATACATATGTATTGAAATTATAGTTCAAACAACTGAAATTTTATCAACAAAAATAGAAGACCTTCAATGCCATTATATTTGTAATGTGCTGAAAGATTATATTCAAATGGAAGATTCCATATACATCAAAAATCTAGATAAATGTCAACATAAAGACATCACAGATAAATGAAAAATAAGCACATTCAATGGGAATAGTTTATTAAAAAGGGTAAAAAATTTCTTCTTCATGCTTCATAGAAATGGGAAAGTTTTCAAAAGAAAGAGAAAAATGCAACTATCCCAGAAAATATGCGACATACATTTTGCTTCTAAGTTTCAAAAGGATGCCTGACTCTTGAAGTAAGAGTTAGGATGTTATTCTGTGAGACGTTAGTAAGTGCAGATGCAGAGATGAGGCTGCCATGTCATAAAGCAGAGGGGAAACAGCGCCTGTACACTTGGAAAACATTAACATTTCATGTAAAATTCTAACGTGTGTGTACAGAAACCTTAGGCAAGCATCTTTCAATCTAAATAGTCACCACGATATGAACAGTATAATAGCATATGAACATAAATGGAATGCTAAAAATATTCAAATGATTAAAAGAAGGGAAAAAATTTAGGGAGGACACATAGAAAACAAATGATAAAATGATGAAGATAAACCAATCTTAAATAAAACTTCAATGTGAATGTTCCAGAAACACAACAAGGAAAAGAATAATTAATTGAATCAGATGTAAAAATAAATTTTACAGTACCTATAAGAAATGTATTTAAGATGGACTTGGAGAGACATATTCCAGAAAAACATGAATTAAAATATAGGCGACATAGAGATAGAAACAAATAAATACGTAAAGGCAAATAATATGAGACAAAGTATGCTTCAACCTAACAAAACTATCATGGTAAAGAGAGGCATTACTAGGTATAAGATCAACCTCTAGAAAAGTTTTGCAAACATGGTTTGTATTAACCTAAAATAGAACTTCAAGATAAATACAGTCAAATTGAAAAAACAGAAATAAATTTATACTTACAGGAGATATATTAGTATTCCTACCTCAGGCAATTTAGAAAATGGGTAAAAATAAGTGAACGTATAAAATATTTAAAAAGTATTATATACCAGCTAGGTGCAGTTAGTATTTACAGTTCATATGGGCAATATCAACACTATATTCTTTTCTCTAATTGACAGAGACCATATTCTGTATCATAAAATGAACCTTAATGAATATATAAAAATGCAAACCATAAAAATAGGTTATTCAATATTAAATTGAAAAATCACTACTAGGAAGGTATGTGAGAAATTCTCAAAGATACAGAAATCAAGAACATATTTCTAAATAAATCACAGGTAGAATAGGTTGTTGCAAAATATGAGAAATATTTTGATCAAAGTTATATATCAAAATTTATGGAGTAGAACTAAGGAAGTGTTTATAATTACTTTCATTTTTAGCATTCAAATTATACAAGAGAAGGCTCAAGTCAATGTTTACTCTTCTATATTACTTCTATGAATGTATTCAAAAGCTAAACCATTCAAAAGTTTTCTCGGCATGGTGGCACATGCCTGTAATCCCAGCACTCAGGAGGATGAGGCAGGAGGATTGTTGTGAGTTCAAGACCAGCCTGGGCTACAAAGTGAGCTGAAGGCCAGCCTGAACTATATAGTGAGATTCTGTCTGAAAAAGACAAAAAGAAATCATTTAAATTTTACTGAAACCCTGTTAACTAAATTGATAAACACAAGTAAGAGGCAGTACAAACACCAATACTAAGGGTGAGCGGGAGCACTCACACTCTCTGGTTATTAAAAGAATGGTGAGGGAATTGTGTAAACAACTTTATCTCTTAATTTAAAAATCAGTTTTACAAATTTCTTGAAATAAACAAATTAGGAAAACAACACTTAACTGGCCAGAATTAATTTTATAGCTAAGAAAAAGATTTTTTTTCTATATACAAATGAATAAAAATTAGTAGGAAAAAGTGTCCATCAAGAAAAATTAGCACAGGTTATTTTAATAAAGAATTTACCAAAATAATAAATAATATATATTTTACATAATGTCTTATATAAAATTGAAAAGAGAAAATATTTCTCAGGTTACTGTATGAAGTCAAAAGTTAAGGTAATACCAATATGAGGTAAAGAATAATTTACAAATATTTCACAACACAAGAATCCAAATCCTCCTCTCATATTCCCAGAATTATACACAAGAAAACACAGCACTTGGAGCTGACTTATCTGTGAGCTCTGAAGGTGGAAACTATTGGTGGCTGTTTTCTCCATCTTGCCCTCAGTTGTAAAGTTTTTAACAGAAAGAATGAACTAGCAATAAAACACAGACATTAAAAGTTAAAAATAGCTACTGTGGGCTTCTAGATATCCTTAGGGCTTAGTGACCTTCATAGTCTTCCTGTGATGTATTTATAAATCAATACATTTCTTCTTAGTTTGATAGCCAGAGTCACAATTTTTACTGTGTACTATTGTTAAAATAATTGATTGGAATGGTATTAGACTGAAGAGATTTCAGTTTCTCATAAACAAATCAAAACCTAACTGAATGTTTACTGTAAAATAAAAGAAGCGTACCCAATTAGAAACTGGATGAGCCTCTAATTAAATACTTTGCCTATCAGAAACCATCAACTAACCTCCAACTAAAGACTTTCTACTTTGCCCAATCAAAAGTTTATTCTTGCTTCATAGAAATTGTACAGGTTTTTTCCCTTGTACCTTCTCAGTGCAGCACTAAAACACTTGTGATTTGGAACTACTTCATTTATGAATGCTTTAACTTTGCTTTTTAGTACGGTAATCTCATGTCTAATTAATAGCATCATTCCACAGTTTCCCTGATCAATTAATAAGCTTTTAAATTACTTACAGTTTGAGAATGGATAACCCCTTCTTACATACTGTATCTCCCTGACATAAGTTTTCTCTTTTCTGTGTAGAGTTCTGTATTTCAAATTTTACTTCATAAGCATGAACATTTACAGAAGATTTTCTTATGATAGTCTTTAAACCATAGAAACTCTTTAAAATTTCAAGTGACTTTTTTGATCACGAATATAAATAATAAACACATATAGCTTTTTGATGTACTTTTCATCCATCAGGCTATTTAAACAAATAAGAGAATTCAGTCCAGTTGGAGGATATAAAATCATGATACAAAAATCAGAGAATTGTCTGTGTAGTAACAGGATATACTTTAAAACCAAATGCATAAAACAATCAAAGTTATAATAGCCCATAAAATATATCAATTTCCCATAAGAAATATAAATATTATGTGCTACAGACATGTACTATAAAAAAGAAACAAAACAAAATTTACCAATAAATTTAATCAAAAGTGAAAGACCTATACATTGAAAACTACAAAACAGTGATGAAAGAAAAGGAGAGACACAGATAAGTGGAAAGATCTATTAGGGGAGATTAGAGAATTAATGTGAAATTCACATTTGCTAAAATTATTTATACACATGTACTCCTATCCAAATTTTAATTTTTGTTCACAGAGAAGTTTTTGAAATTGTAAGTTCTATTGTACAGAATGTTTTATTACCTCTGTAATATCTTTGCACACAGCAATTTTTTCTTGGTAATACAGTAAATGTAAACAATTAAAAAAATTGTAACTTCTCATGGAAAAATATAAGACTTTACATAACCAATATAATCACTACCCAACAAGTAGGTAACTACAGGTATTACGCTACACGCCTTCAGTCTGGAATCCTGCAGAGTAAAAGCCATGGAAACAGCACTGTGTGGCACAAAAACAAACACACGGAGCAGTGCAATAGTAGAGAGCCCAGAAATACATCCACACTTATGTTATCTTTCCTTGATCTTACACAATGGTGCCAATAACAAACAATAAATAGACCAGTTCTCTCAACAGATGATTGTGGAAAACTAGATATTCACACTCAGGAAAAAGAAATCAGTCCTTTATAACTTACCATAAACAAAAGCAATGCCAAAATTAACTAAACACTGAACTATAAAATCTGAAATTACAAAAGCACTGGAGGAAGAAATCAGTATAAAACCTCTGCTTCTGATATGAACAACGATCTTTTCCATATAATATGGTATAGACCTAAAATGTTCCCTGAACGTGCCTGTACTCCGAGGTGAGACCGTGGGAAGGAGAATGGATCCTTTAGGTGCAACATTGATCAGTTGATTCATTCACTCTTGACCTCGTAGCTTAATGTGCTATAGAAGGTAAGGCCTCTGAACAGGAGCGGCTGTTCACTTTGGTTCTGACCCGAATGGGCGTGTTCTTCTCTACACCTTCCTTATCTCTCTGTCCACGGAGGGCGTGGTTTAGGCACTTCCTTTATACTGCCTTTCTGCCATGCTCTTTTTTCCCTGAAGCCAACTAACCATGAATTCCCTGAAAACTGTGGCCAAAACCAAACCTCTTCTATTTTAAATTGTGGTTATCCCACTGACTGGAAAGTGACTAATGCAGAAAATTTATAACAAAAGTGAGATTATTGCTGTAATTTAACCTGAGCATGTGGTCCAAAAGCTCGTGAAACTGGTTTTCTGGAGGAATTTGGTGAGAGACTTGCCTAAGTACATATAGACTATATTCTCCCAATTTGCGGGAGGCTGAGATAAAGAGGGTACGCTATTAATTTCAACAGAACAATTATAAGATAATTTAACCTTCAGGGTCTAGCATCAGTACTACTGGCTCTTTCCACTACATTTATAGTGAACATCAGAGGCAAAAAGGGGAGCTGAATAAATTGAAAATTTCCAGCCCAACCAAAAACATAAGCCTCTGCAAAGCTGGGTATAAGACTGTTGGAAAATTTAACATTAATGTTGAAATAAC
Organism: Dinomys branickii; assembly: GCA_004027595.1. NCBI lineage: Eukaryota > Metazoa > Chordata > Mammalia > Rodentia > Dinomyidae > Dinomys > Dinomys branickii. The sequence continues at coordinate 93,819 of PVLD010002103.1, forward strand.
TAGGCACTTTGCATCAGTACCTTGGGGAGAATGCCTTGAGGGCATAGAGGGTTCCAGTGCAGAAAAGGGGAAACACTTTTGAAAGACTTTCCTTTGATAAGAGATTCCCGGGACAAAGTTCTGTAGGAATACAACCTAGAGAGTTTAGCCATCCAGGCACTCAGAAGCCTCTGCTGCTGCCTTGGTCCAAGGGTGCTTGATTACTGCCTGAGATGCTTATAGTCCTAGAATCATCTACATGGTGATGATTTTATGGGCACAGGGAAAGCTCAAGTTATGTGGTCAAAGAAATTTCCACCTGGACTTTAAAGGAAGGTCCGAGAGGCTAAGCCTCATGACCCCGAAAGGGTGGTGTACAAAGCTCTGAGAGTGAAGCAAGCTGAAAGGTGAAGTGGAGACCCCAGGAGCTTGAACACGCCAAAACAGATGATCCACTCAGGACGGTGTTAGGTAAGGAGTAGAGCCAGCCCCAAAGAGAGCCCCTGTGGGCTGCACCCATCAAGGCCACAGAGGCAGGACTGCCCAAGCCCTTTGGAGTTCACATCTGGCCACATCCTGTTCTGGATGCTGGAGACAGAGCTTTAGTATTTATCGTTTGCTGTGATGGGTTTTGTTCTTGCACTTTGTCTGTTTTCTTGTAATCCTCTATTCTTTCCTTTGGAAATGGGAATGCTTACTCCATGCCATTCTATACTGGAGACTTTCATTTTTCAGTTTTCTTGATTGTTAGAGGGCCTTAAAACTAAAAATTTGCCTTGAGTGCTAGTGGGGATTTTAGCCTTGTACTTTTACCGATGCTAATGGTTAAGAGGTGGAGTAAATGCGTTTTGTAAAATAAGACAGAAATGTGCCTTTTGGTAATCACAGTGACATATTGTGGTGCCCTAAAAGTCTCATGAATTCAGAGATGGGACATTGTGAGATATTAGATCATCGGGGCTTTCCAGTCAGCAGTATATAGAGTTTACAGATCTGTGTGCCGTTAAGAGGTAGACACTGGTTGGAAGGGGTAGGTCATTGAAGGCCTGACTCAGAAGGGTGTGTTCTTGCCCCAGACTCCTCCCCTTCACTTCTTCCTGGCTTACTTTTGCAAAGCTATTTTGCCTTGGTGTCTTCCAAACATGGACTGAAAGTTCTGAATAAATAAACATGTCCTCCTTTATATGGTGGATGTCACACACTTGTACTAGGGACAAGTATGTGACAAATACAGAAATAGTCCCCAAATCACAAATAACAAAAGCAAAAATTAGTATAAAGGAATTCACAAAACTAAAATGCTTCTGCACAACAAAGGACTCAACAGATTAAAAGTATAAGCCATAGAATGGGAGTAAACACTTGTGAACCATAAATATCATTAGAAATCAATACCAAGGATACAACAAAACTGAACTGAATAATGTGAAAATTAAGTATTCTAAAATATTAGCGGAAAGTTGACTTGATATTGCTCAAATGAATATATATATGTATGTATGTATATATAAATGCCCAGTGGATTAAAAGCTCTATGCCATAGCCCCTCAAAAATGCGCAAATTGCTATTGTAAAAAGGCTGAAAACTAAGTGTTGATAATGTGTGTATGTTAGAAAAGAGAATTTGTGTTCACTGTTTAGAACAATGTAAAGTAGCGGAACCATTGCAGTGAAAACTGTGCAGGTTCCTCCAAAAACTAGCAATAAAATTACAATATTAGCCAACAATTTCACTATTTAGAAGATATTCTTCAGGGGAGAAATCGATCTGTCACAGAGACAGTTGCACACCCTTGATTGCGGCAGCTATTCATAACAGCCAGGATGTAAAATCAAAACAGTTGTCCACTGACAAACAAGACGATAAAGGAAATGTGGTACGTGTCCATAGTTAAGCACTACTCAGCTTTTAAAAGAAGGAAACAAACAAACAAAAAAGGAAGAATGAGAAAGCAAGGCAACAAAATGGTTTCAAAGTTCCCAGCTCCCACGAAGCCCATCCACGAATGAGGAAGAACAGCAAAAGCAGTCGTCACACTTCTTGAAAAAATAACGAAGAAGTTAGAAAATAGATCAAAGAGGTACTCAGTGCAATGACAGAAAATATAACTAAACAAGCAATGTAAGTAATAACCAAAATGATCCAGGAGCGTACGAAAGGCACTAATAAAAAGACGAATGGGCTAAACCCAATGATATAAAACATGTACAGCTTAGCTAAGAATTACAGTCCCAGAAAAGGCTTGACCAGAAATTCAAGACATTAAAAGTTGTTCTGAAAGTATGAGCAAAAGGGATCGATATGAGGCTAGAATTTCCAGTGTAGAAAATACTACCTTCAAAGTCCCCTTAAATGCAACAACAGAGCATGAAATGGACCCCCAGCTGATAGATAATGCAATGAGTGATAGGAATCTTTGCAAAGTCAGAAGATATGATGAATGGCATGAAGAACTCTTTCCAGAAATAATGGCAGAAAATTTCCCAAATATAGCAAGAAAACTAAACATTAGGATAAGTAAGGCATATACAACCCCAAGTAGCAACTAACAAAAGAAAACTTCTTTGTGTCACATAATATTCAAAGGACAAAAAATTCATCACACACACAAAATATTACATACTTTTATAAAAATCAACAAATTTTATAATAGGTAAAGCAATTGGAATTATTGCAAACTTCTCATAAAAAATTTAGAGTCAAGAGGTCTCAGATTAAAATCTTACAGGTTCTAAAAGATATTGACTTCCAACCCCAATATTTGTGTCCTGCAAACTTTCCTTCAAAATTGATGGGAAAATGAGATATTTTTACTGAGAGGATCATTGTAAGAAACCAACATTACCACCTATGCAGCATTACAAAAAATTTCTCAAAGATATGCTAGAAAGAGAAAACGAACATAACACGCCAGTAACTCAAAGAAGAAAGGAATGTACCTGGCAGAATGAACAACTAAACTATAGGAGAGAAGTAAGCAAATAAGTGAGGGGAAAACAATGCAGTGATAGGAATAATCCCACATCATTCAGTAATAAATCTCTATGGATGGTCTCACCTTGGTAGTGGAAAGATATACTTTGTAAGAACAGATCAAGAAATAAATTTGAAAGATGTATAGTACTGAAGAAATACATTTAATTAAAAAAGAAATTCATGGAATAAAAATCAGAGGAAGAAAAACAACATTTTCAGGCAGCAGGAACAAGGAAAAAAGGAGAAACTCTCCTCATAACAGAGAATGTGGATTCCAAGCCCAAACTGATATGAATAGACAAAGAAGGTCATGACATTTTAGTTAAGTGAAAAACTCAACTGGAAGAAATAAACTATAAACATGTATGCACAAAATTCCAGAGCACTCAACTTGATAAAATAAACACTATTAGATATAAACTAAAATAAATATCAATATGATCCTGAAGGATGACCTCAATAACACAATGTCACAAATACACAGATCAACCAGAAAAACTTTTAAGAGTTGGACCAAACTTTCAAACAAATGGACTTAATAGATATCTATAGAATAAGCTACTCTAGAAAAACAGAACACACACTCTTCTCAGAAGCATATTGGACCTTCTCCAAAATAGACCACATAATTGCTCAAAAAATTTTAAGTGAAAGAAAAAGAATCAAAATTGTATCACATATGTTATTAGATCATAGTGTAATGAAACTAGAAAGCAATGGCAAAAGAAAACACAGACATTCTAAAAAAGCATGGAAATTAAACAATATCCACTTCAGTAGTCAGTGGGTCTCAGAAGAAATCAAAGAAGATATGAGACAGCTCAAAGAATCAAATGATAATGCCACAACAACATGCAGAAACCTATGGAACATAATGAATGTAGTCCTAAAATTTATAGCTGTAAATACCCCTGAAGATTTTAGAAACACAAGAGCAATCCAAACCCAAAGGTAGTACAGTGTAAGAAATTAAAAGATTAGAGCACAAGAAATGAAATTGTGAATAAAATAAACAAGACAAAGAATCTATAAATCATAGTGCTGGTTCTTTGAAAGATTAAACAACATACACAAAAATTTAACAAATCTTACCAAAACAATAAATAAAAAAATACCCATCCAATTAGAAATGAAAACACAAAATCATAACAGATTCAGCTGAAATCCAGATCGTAGGTAGCTGTTTTGAGGATCTGTATGCACATTAAAGAGAAAATTCAGAAGAAATGCATAGATTCTTGGTTACGTGAGAACCATCAAAGCAAAACCATGACATTAAATATATCCTGAATAATCCAATATCAGACAATGAAATTGAAGATGTAGTTAAGAACTACTTTAAGGAAAACCAAGTCCTGACATATTCATCTCTAAATTCTATGACAACTTTAGAGAAGATCTAATGCCAATACTGTTCAAATTCGTTAATGAAATGAAAATGAGAGCAGGACCCCCCAAGTCATCCCTGGAGCCAACCGTTACCCATATTCCAAAACCAGAAGAGGTTTCAACCAATAAAAAGAATGTCAGACCAATCTCTTTAATGAACACAAATGCAAAACTCTTCAGCACGATACTGGCACACAGAATGCAATGAATCACCAAAGAATTATACAAGATGAAGTTGGGTTGATCTCACAGAAGCAGGGATGGTTCAACAGAAAGAAATCAATTAAAACTGATGTATGTATTATTTACTTTTTCATTGTTGAGACACAATACTTGACACCCAAATTTCAAGGGGGAATGGCTTGGTTAGCTCACAGTTCACAGAGGTTTCAGTCCATCATTGGCTTGCTCCAAGATGGGGTGGCATTTCAGAGAACAGTTCAAGGCACCCACAAGATAACAAAAATAACAAGGGAAGAGCACAGTTCTTTTTGTCCCTTGTGTCTTATCCGTGAGTCTCAGGGAAGGTAGTGTTCAGACCCTTAGTGCCCTTGAGCCTAACTTTGCACCATGAATCAATCCTAGCATCACATATCCTAGATCTGGTCACCTCTGATAAAGCCCCACCTTTGACAGCATGAGGCCTTGGGGCAACATAAAAACATAAGCCATAACATTCCACTCCTGGCCTCCCAAAGATCATGCACATCCCTTTATGCAAAAAGAACTTAGTCCATCTCCAATAGTTGCCAAAGTCTTAACAGCTTCAGTATTGTTGAGAAAGTCCAAGTCCAAACCTCTGAGATTTAAGGCAAACTCTTAACTTTGAGTCACTGTACAGAGGAAAAGAAAGTTAAACATTTTCACCACTCAACAGCACAAGACAGACATTTTCATTCCAAAAGTTACAAACAGTAGAAGAGCAAGAAATGGGGAAAAAGCAAGACCAAAATCCACCAGAGAAATCATTAAATCCCACAGTTTCACCTCCGGCATCCCTAGCAATCTGTGGCAAGTTGTGAACGCTAAAGGGTTTTGGTGGTTCCATGTCTCTGCAGGTGGTTGTAACACTCATGGCTTTTTTCTTAGTCCAGTTCTTCTCCCTCCTTACAGTTACTCTCAGATTATCCACATTCATGGCTTTTCCAAACTTCTGAGGTTCCACTGTAACTTCAGCTTCACACAGCTTTATGGACTGCCTTATTGGGGAAACAATTGCTGACCTCCCAGGCCTTCTCAAATCCGGGTGGAAACTTTCCTGGCATCACAACTCTTGCATTCGGTATGCACCTAAAACCAGCTCCATGTGGATGATGCCGTAATCCGCCACTAGCTGGATCAGTAGGCAGGCTTTCATCTCTCTTGACTGTGGGGGTAAAGCACCTATGAACCAAAGCCCAAGCCTGTTGTCTTAGGCTCTCTTCTCAGAGCAAGGTCTTTCACCTTTCTACTTTTCAGGCTGCAAAGGCTAGAGTCTGGCTGGTTCTTGTGACATCCTCAGGCCATCTTTTGTGTTCTTCTATTACTTCTTAGTAAGCAAGGTCTCCTCTGTTCTATCTTTGCAATGCACAGCTTTTCTGGAGTTTCCTTTCTTGCAGACTCTAAATCATGCTGGGCTCTTTTCTCTTGATTCTCAACACAACTCTTGCTAAATGTCACCAACAGTAGCCATGCCACTGTCTCAGTATTAGACTGCCTTGCATTTTTTTCTGCAAGATTAATTCATCTGATATCCTTAATTTTAGTCTAAGTCAAAGTCTCTGGACACAAGAGAACTTCAGACAAAAATTCTGCCAAGGCATAATACACATCACCTGAGTCCAGTGGCCAATGCATTCCTTCCCAGCAGAAACCTCCTGAGCCTCATCTTTACAGGCAGAATTTATATCCACATTCTCATCTGCTGAGGTCTGACCAGGATATTCTATGGAGTACAGCCTAAGGAATTCCAGCTCTGCTAATAATGGTTCAGCCAGCATCTCTGAACATTCCTGAACTCTTCTCACAGACATTCCCAAAGGCTTCAGAACCACATAATGAGATATAGTCACAACAATAACCTCTACTTTTTTGGTACTAAATTGTCTTAGTTAATTTTCTCACTGGTGAGACAACAGTCTAAGGATGTTATGCTAAGACTAAGAGGGATATTACACTAATTTCAGGTATGGCATTGAAGGATGTTATGCTGAGGTATTGGGTTCCCCTTGTCCAATTCTGAGGGCACTTAATGCAGATGTCAATTCCAAAAAAACCCTTTAAACTCTTACCTCTGTTTTGTACCTGCTTTCTAAAGTGTACAGATTAAAGTAAGAAACACCTAATAGATGCAAATGATTTTATTCCATCTGGTTTTGTGAATTGGAGTTACTACTTGAGTTGCATCCTTCAATAAAAATTTACTTCTTCGGTCTTTTGTGACACCATATTAATATAATGTGTGAAATCACTGAAGTCAAAGTAAGTGGTAAAAATGTCATTTGAAAAAAGTAAGATTTCTAATAATGTCTTGTGTTTACATTTTCCTTATTATGCATAATAAGGAAAATATTACTGAGGATGTTATAATATAACATATATTATAATATAAAATATTACTTTTTATAATATAAAAATATAATATAAAATTATAATATAATATAATATAATATAAATTAATAATATAATAATATAATATAGTATACTATAATAATATAATAATACAATATAATATAAATTTATAATATAAAAATATAATATATAACATATAATATATAGTATAATATATAATGTATATAATATAAAAATAATATAAAATATTTATGTAATATAAAATATTACTTAGGATAACTTAAAAAGTGCTCCATCATCCAAGAAAAAAATTACTAAAGTGTAAATTTCTATTTGATGGAACCAGAAAATAGTAATTAAAAATTACCTGCCTACAATCTAATAATTTTCTTAGCAGTCAAAAGCATATAGAGGCAATTTATTTATTTTAAAGTAAAATAATAAAATACATATAAGGCTAGAAGCTGTTTACTTCAAAAATTTCACTAATTCAAAATCAAAGCTAAATCTGATAACATTATGTAGAAAATTAGTAATGAGCTATAGAACCATCTTTGCTAGTCATTAAAAATATAAATGAATGAATAATGATCACTTAAGTTTTATAAACTAATTTACAAATATTTTATAGTTCATATTTTCTCCCTACTGTATGGCAGAAATTTTAGATTGGCTTAATAACATGAACAAGTTTTAATTTATAAATACAATATTATTGATTAAACTTCATGCACACATGTCTATTTGATAGAGGCTAGTAGATAAATGACAAAACAGTTACTTCTTAAATGTATTAACTAAATAATAAACAATCACACTAATATTTGACTTTTCCAAATGTACTGACTCTCACTGTAGTGAAATGTAAATTTGATCATTGAAGTCTCTGGTACTCATATATTCATAATTCATAATAATTTGGAGAGTGATTACAAAGATTAAAAACTCAGAGTGTAGAATATGCCATCCCAAAATATGTTGCTCTGATCAATTGATCATTCTGAGATACAAGCACCTAAACCAGCTAAAGGGATTTCACTCAATCCTTCAATTTCTTAAAATCAAGAAGTGGAATTCTCATGTGCTCTCCTTATGCGGAGAGAAAATGTTATTCTTGTCCTCAGGGACAGGAATTTGAGGCCAAGACCAGTCTATGCAGGAAGCCTCGCTGGTTTCGCTCTCAGCTTCCTGGCCACGTCTTTACTTAAGTCACTGCCCCAAGTTTCTGCATCTTGTAATCTTTTCCTAATTTGCTGCTTTTTGCTCGTCGGTGTATTAGTTCAACTCTAATTTTGTCTTTGAGTCATCATTTGTTTATGAAGGGTCCTAGGCCACATAAAGTTGCAGTAAATAAATTTTTGTGCTTTTCGTTTGATAATTTGTTTATTGTCACTTTAATTCTCAGGTCCATCTAAAAGATCCAAGAAAGTGTCGGTAAGGTTTTATGCCTTCTATACAATCACAGAGTAAATGTACAATACAGTAAGTCCCCAACTTCACAACATTTGAGTTGAAAACTCTTAATATTATTATATTACATATTATTATATTACATAATATCATATTATACAAGTTTAATACTCATTTTGTCAGATTATGAATGAGTCTGACCTATAAACATTCTCCCTGAATGGAACTCATTCTTAAGTCAGGAATTTACTATACAGAGTTTTGTATAGTAGTGTGTAATATATTCAAAAGCAGTTCATACACATACATTTTTCTTTTTATTATATCAGTGTACAAGTGATGAACTCTGAAGATGAACTTTGATACCCAATGTGATGTTTATTTTCTGATAGTGTAGCATTTTTATGTCATGGAAAAAGTTCAATCATTTTGACGTAGAAGATTTTTCTAAAAAGAACAGTTTATTATTGTGTTAAGTATACTGTAATAATTACAGAATGTCTGAAACCCTTGAATGTAAAAACAAAAGAATACATAAAATTTTACATTGTTCTGTGATAGACAGTTAGTTAACTAAACCTGATGAGTATACATGAAATATTTGTTGCATCATTTACTTTTTAAAAATTCCTATAGTACTATAAATGCTTGAGTATTCAACTGTATATAATTATGTGTACATTTTTGCTGAAGGTAATGATTTGTATCAGCTCATTTTCATTTCCTTATTCTTTACATAAATAAATTGAATTGCTTTCCCTTCCCTTTTGAACCTGGGATGGGTTTTGATTTGCTTTCACCAATATAAGGCAGTGAAAGTGATAGTGAATTTTGGAGTCCAAATGTATGGATGCTTTGAAAGTTATAGTTCACCGTCTTGTATGTTTCTCTTAGTAGCATGTTAGAAAGTAGGTAAGCTTCCTGAGAGACGGAAAGACACAAGAAAGAGAACTGTTACTGCCCCTGGCAGTTGGATGAGTATGAGACCATCCTGAACGGATCAACCAAGTTAAGACTCCTGTTGAAAGGATGAATGGTCTGTTCTTTCTCTCTGTACCAGGAGTTGAACTCAGGACCTTATGCTTGGCCAGGCAGGTGCTTGAGCCATGGAGCTATACCCCAGTCCTAAGGCTAATGGTCTGATGTGAACACCAAGAAGAACCAACTCACTGACCTTCAGAATTATAAAAAAAAGTGATACACCAAGCTTTTAGGTCACTAAGTAACTAAGCTTGGTGTTGGTTTATGTGTCAGTAGATCTGTGATACACTCATAATGGCAGAAGACACATGGCACAGTAATCTAAGAAGGAAATGACTTTCTAGATGAAAGGCCTGAAAAGATGAGTTCATGAGACAGTCATGAGTATGTTTTTTCTCAGGGAATGTAAAAGCAAAAGAATAGATGAAGTTTTACATTGTCCTATGATAGGCAATTAGCTAAGTAAACTTTGTGACAGCACATGAAATATCTGTTGCATCACTTACTTTTTAAAAGTCATTACCATGATATAAGTGCTGGAGTATACAATTATGTATAATCATGTACACATTATACACATTTTTGTGTGCTCATGTCCGTACTTCTATGTAAGAATACAAATATAAAAGATGTGTGTATGCACAGTCATAATTATCAAACAGCTGAACTTAACACTGTTAAAGACTAAACTTACACATGGCTTCATTTGGCCTTTGAATGGTGATATAAAAACAAGATGCTTTTGTACAAAAACTAAGGATGAGTTGTATTTCATGGTCAAAATGTTTAAATGGCACTAACAGAAGGCCATCCACACAGAAAGTGAGCCCGTAAGATGATTCCAAATGCAAACGAAGAAAGACGTTACCAGAAAAGAATATGTTCCAGACTGGAAAGTGTTAACAAAACTTACTTTGTATTATAGGTTTTTCTGTCTTCTGATCACATAAGACTGACATTTTTTGTAAATTTTTCCCACTCTTAAAAATTCTGTATGTGAGAAGGTCAGGAAAATTTCAGGTTTGTTAGATGATCAAAATTCCAAATTATAAGAGCATGAAGATCACATAAAATAAGGAGTATTTAAAAGACAATAATTTTAAAAGCTATATCTATTCATTATAAAATACCATTCACCAGGTGACACATTTACATATTCTTCTGATGAACATAGGAAAGAATTAAGAAAAGACAGTTATCCTTAATACACTAAACTGACTTGATTCTGTGAGCAAATACAAAGTTTGATAGGAAACAAATACATATTAGCTCACCGAGTTTTTATTCATTTTCATCAACTCTGGCAGAGTTAGGCCATGGTTTGTTATGAATAACTAATTGTAGTAAACAAACTAACTACAGCATTATGTTAATTTAAATAATTCAACAAAAAAGCTTTCTTTTGGAGATTTAAACTTTAAGGTGACCAAAATATCCATTTCAGAGGGATAGATACTCTTAGAACATTTCTGAATAAATTGACCCTAATATTGTGAAAAATGAAGAAATTCTTAGTAATTAACTGGGATATAGCATATTTAAGTTTGCATATAACTGAGAAATACATTTCAAATTTGATTATATCAAAATTGCTTAGAGTCTATTTCTCTTTTAAGCCAATTCTAGATGTATTTTTAATTATATTCTTGATGTAATTTGGTATCTAAGTTACACTCTTTATGGGATACAAATCATAAAACCTTTTGGAGGAGCTATTTCTATGGTAGACAAGTAGTGAAAATTGCTGCAAATAATGTTTACCTCTGATTTTCCTGTAAACAATAACTTCATTGTCGAGATCAGCGCTATCGAAGAAAGAAAGAGCTTCTCTGTCATTTAATTCATAGCCGCATTCACTCTCCTTGGAAAGCTGGAGGAGCCCATATCACTGGGATTATAATCCAACACATCGCACTGCCAGTTACCCCAGTTTTCCCAGTCATGTTATTTTTTCATTTTATTTTAAAAGTAAAAGAATGAAAACATGTTTAAAAACCCACTCACATCTACAAAATAGCCCAAGAACAACACAAGCGATACTGAATTTCAGACAAGGTGACAGGAAATTAACAATGGCTGTTGTATTACATATTGATTTCTTCAAAGGGGTTACTCAGAGAAACAAAGGTAGAGATATAAGATGGATGAAATAGTTAAATCATTAACTATTCCTTTCAGTAAATTGACAGAAGTCAGTAGTATAACTATGGCAGCTATCCTGGATATACAAATATACATAATTTTCTCCTGTATTTCTCTTTCCCCTCATCCCAGTTGTTCTTTTTTTTTTTTTTGCAGTTTACTTTCATCTGACAATGTCTATCGTACCTCCTAATTTTTATTCCCTCTTTCAGGTTCTTAAAATACATTGCTTACACATGCAGGTCTGATTTATTGCACTTATAAGTATGGTCTGTAGTTGTGACCATTTACCTATAAAATCCTCAAGTTTGTCTTTCTTTATACCTGAGTAATATCCCATTATATAAAAATGCCAAAATGTTTTATCCATTCCTCCTTGGATGGACATTTGGGTTGCTTCCACGATTTAACTACTACAAATTTAGCTATTATAAACATGGGTGAACATATATTCCTGTGATACGTTTTCAGTCCTTCTGGGAAAATACCCAGAAGGGGAATAGCTGGGTTTAATGGGACCTCCAGACCCAGTTTGCTGAGGAATCTCCAAACTGATTTCCACAGTGGTTTCAACTTTCTGCATTCCCACTAGCAGTGAAGAACAGTTCCTATTTCTCCACAGCCTCCCCAGCATTTCTTATTGGTTGATTTCTTAATGCTGGCCATTCTTACTAGGGTGAGATGAAGTCTCAATGTTGTTTTAATTCGCATTTCTAGAATGACTAATGATGTTAAACATTTTCTCATGTATTTATTTGCCATTTGTATTTCTTTATCTGAGAAGTGTGCATTCATCTCAGATTCCCATTTCTGGACTGGGTATTTCAGTTTGGGGGGAGGGTTTGATGTTTTTTAATTCATTATATGTTCTAGATAGAAGTCCTTTGCCAGAGGGGCAGTCAGGTAAGTATTTTTTCCCAATTTGTGAGTTTTCTGTTTACTCTTCTGGTGATTTCTTTAGATGTGCAGAAACTTTTTTTTTTTTCCGGTACCAGGGATCGAACTCAGGACCTTGCGCTTGCCAGGCAAGCGCTTATGCCACTGAGCTATACCCCCAGCCCCCAGAAACTTTTTGGTAGGTTAAGATACCAGTTGTTGATTCTTTGAAATGTTGCTTGTGTGGTTTGGTTTTTTTTTCATGAACTCTCTGTCTATCCCTATGTCTTCAAGATTCTTACCTACTTTCCTTTCCAATAGATTTAGTGTTTCTATTTTAATATTGAGATCTGTGATCCATTTTGACTTGAGTTTCGTGCATGGTGCTATACTTGGGTCTATTTTCTGTCTTTGGCAAGTGGCAACCCTTTTCTTCTAGCACCATTTCTTGAAGAGACTATCTTCCAGTTAACTTGTCTGGCCCTTTGCAAAGACTAGGTGGCTGAGTGTGTTTGTGATTGTGGTTGTTTCTTCCAGCCTGTTCCATTGATTCTGATGTCTGTTTTTTAGCCAGTACCAGGTTGATTTTATTACAGTAGCTTTGTAATATAATTTCAGGTCAGGGATTGTGATTCCATCTGATTTGTTTTGTTGCCCAGGATTGTTTTTACTATTCTGGGTCTCTTCTAGTTTAAGATGAATTTTATGAATGTTTTCTCTAGATCTGTGAGATATGTTAATGGTGTTTTAATGGGAATTGCATTGATTCTATACAACAATTTCCATAGTATGGCCATTTTCACAATGTTGGTTCTTCCTATTCGTGAGCAAGGAATATTTTTCCATTTACTGAAATCCTCTTTGATCTCTCTTTTCAGAATAATGTAGTTTTCATTGAATAGAACTTTTATGTCTTTTGTTAGATTGACTCCTAAATATTTCAATTTCTTGGATGCTATTGTGAAAGTTATGGTTTCCTTAATTACTATCTCAGTCTGTTTGTTGTTTGTGTATAGGAATGCTATTGATTTTTGAGTGTTGGCTTTGTATCCAGCTACACTACTGAATTTGGTGATTAATTCAAGAAGTCTTCTGGTGGAGTTTTTTGGGTCTTCTATGTAAAGTATCATGTCATCTACAAATAGGGATAATTTCACTTCTTCCTTTCCTATCCTTATTCCTTTTATTTCCTCTCTTGCCTAATTGCTCTGGCTAATCCTTCCAGAACTATGTTGAATAGGAGTGGTGACATTGGACATCCTTACATTGTTCCTGATTTTAAAATGAAAGCTTTTAGTTTTTGTTCATTTAGTAAGATGTTGGCTATTGGTTTATCATAGATGGCTTTGGTTGTCTTGAGGTAAAGACCAAGTATTCCTATTTTCTGTAGGGCTTTTATCATGAATGAGTGTTGGAAATTGTCAAAAGCTTTTTCTGCATCTATTGAGTTGATCATGTGGTTTTTGGCTTATTGATTTGGGTATATTGAACCAACTCTACATTCCTGGAGTGAATCCAACTTGGTCATGGTGTATTATTTTCTTGATGAATTGCATTCTATTTGCTAGTATTTTATTGAGTATCTTTGCATCTATTTTCATTAGGGAGATTGGTCTGTAGTTCTCTTTCTTAGTTGGGACTTTCTCTGGTTTTGGTATCAGTATATCACTTGCTTATAGAAATGAGTTAAGGAGAATTGCTTTTTCAAATTCATTGAAGAGTTGGAGTAATGTTGGCATTAAATGTTCTCTGAGTTTCTTATAGAATTCTGGTTGGAATCCATCAGCACCTTGGCTTTTCTTTGTTGGTAAATTTTTAATCAAGTTTTCCATCTTATTAATTTTGTTCATAATTTTTATATCATCTCAATTCAACTTTGGTAATTCATACATATCTAGGAATCTGTCCATTTCTTCTGAGTTTTCTATCCTATGGGAGTAAAGATTCTCAAACATAGGAGAACTTGGTAAACACACACTTGAAATTGCTGAAATGATTGCAATGGAAGTAACAAAACAACACCAGCAGGTCATATAAGATATCAGTATCAGGTAAAAAATGATATGACAACAGTAATAAAAGAATTACTGAGCACATTTAAAGAAGACATATATAAAAAAACAGATGAACATAGGAAACAGATGGACATGTTAAGTGAACAATACAGGAATGAACTAGAATGCATGAAACAGTTTCAAAGAGATATCCAGGAAATCAAAACTTCCAGTGAATGCTGGCAAAACTGCTTGAATGAATCAGAAGATAGAATTTCAGATCTTGAAGACAGAATGGCAGCTAACAATCTTGAAAGAAAGGATCTCTTAAAATTATCAAGGAACCAGGAAAAATCAGTCCAACAACTGTAAGACAAGGCAATGAGAAATACTGTAAGACTAAGAGGAGTCGACAAAGCAGCAGGAGGCAACACGACTTAGAAATAAATAATAGCAGAGAAGAAACAATAGCAGAAAATTTTCCAGTGGCTTTAAAGTCCTTGCAAAAGCATAACTATTAGTAACTCAGTAGAGGTCTCTGGAGGGTCTCAGGAAGTCTTATTAGTAAAAAGTGTTGTCTTATCCAATTTTCTTATTTCTGGGACAAACTAGCCAACTCCCACAAGTTAAGGGAGAAGAAGCTTACTGGGGCTCATGATTTTTAGAGATGTTGGTCCATAGTTGCCAGATTACAAGGCAGAAACAGTGTGGATTTTGCTACAGGACTGCTAAAGACAAATGCAACTCACATCATGGTAGCCAGAAAGTGGAGAACAAAGCGCAGAACTAGAAAGGAGAGCTACCTTTCCAGGTTATGGCAACCCACGATTTGCATTTTTCTGACCAGGCCCAACAAGTCTGCTGTAGTGCTCCCTTGAGCCAGTCACCTTCAGAGAGCCCAACCGCTGACCACATGAATCCTTTGGGGAATTGTGATCGCTGAAGCACAACACTGCCTTTGGTACCCAATGGACCCATGTCTACCTCTTTATAAAAAATGAATTTAGTCCAATTTTAAGAGTAGCCTGCCAGGACATCTTTAAAAGAGCGGTGGCAAAACTATGGCGCACGCGCTGCAGCAGGTTGTTATTGAAAGCTCTAAGAGGTTCACCATCACTGCTTTCAAATCTGAGCGGAATCCTTTCTCAATCCACAGCCTTTGCATTCTTCACCTGTACTACACGGAAGGTGCCACGTCCCGCCATAAGGTCAAGTAGCTGAGCACCTTTTGGCTAATGGCTGCAGAGTCCTTCAACATCTTAAATTTCTGAGCACTGCAAAACAAACCCCTGTAAATAAACACCACTGGAAGCCTTTCTTGAGCACAGCGCCCGAGGGTTCCTTTTTCCATGTAGTCTTTTACCTGTACAGCCTTGAGCTTGCAAGGCATAGGGTTTTCTTTATTTGTGACATGGCTGTGAGGCATCTTTCTATTTCTAGTGCAAACTATTAACTTTTAATGCTAACCTTTTGTTTCTAAAAGCAAGATTTCCTCTGCTCCAACTTTGGAGGAACTTACTTCTATTCTTGTCAAACTCAAACTTTTCAAAGGTTTTTTTGTTTGTTTGTTTGTTTCTCTTTCCTCAGTGCTAGCCTAGATAAAGGCAACCACAGTACCCAGGCTACAACCTGTTGAGCTGTTTGATATTTTCTCTCCCCAGATTTACTTTGATATACTTAATCTCAGTATGGACATGAACAAAATTTAGAAAAATTTTCTGGCAGAATTTAATACATGTTGTTTTGAACCTGATTGCCAATGTGGTCCTTGTTCCAAACTGAAAGTTATTTAACCTGGCCTTTACTGTCTGCACTTCTGTCAATAGTTTGATTTTCTGAGCTCTGATTAGAATATTCCAGCAAGCTCTGCATAAAGTATTCCAAAGCTTCTCTAGCAAACATCTCAAATCTTTCTAAACTCTTCCCACACAGAAGTTCCAGAGGTTTTTAAAACAGATTATCAGGCAGTCACGGCAACAACCCCACTCTCAATACCAAAATCTGTCTTAGACAATGTGCTTGTTTCTGGGACAAAATACCCTGCTTCCACAATTTACAAGGAGAGTTTTATTTGGGCTCATGGGTTTTAGAGGTTTCAGTACATAGTTTGGTGATGGAAAAGTAGCTAAAACATGATGGGAGCGTCTTTGGTGAAGGAGATCTGTTTACATCTGAATGCAAGGTTGCAGAGAATAAAGGAAGGAGCTGTAAAAGGAGAAATACCCTCCCAAGTCATGTCCCAGTAGCTGTCTCCTCTGTCTCTTTGCATTGCCCATCTCTTACCAGCAAGTCAACCATATCAAATTATCAGATTGGTGCAAAAAAGTAAGTGTTGGGAGGGATAGTGATCTTTTAAAAACCCTGTGGGAAATTCTTTATCATGAAGTCTATATTGATTCAAAAAAAAGCTTTAAAATGAGATTTATTGCTTCTTTTTTTCCTTATCAAGCAATTGGTAAGGAAAAGTGCAGGTTCTTAGGAGGAGGAAGAATATGCACACATTTACATGGGTCTAGCACAGCTGTTTCAGTGACTTTTGGCTCTTATGGCTTATTTACATCCATTCTGCAAAGTAGTATGATCTATCTTTGAAAAAGTATGTGTGTCTCCTGTCTTACAGTGTCTTTCTTTTTCTATGCTATCTGACTTTCCCCTTCATCTTACACCAACTTTGCTTTTAGTAATGGAAATATCAGTTGCTCCAAGGGGAAGGAAAGATGCTGACAAGTGGAGAATATCAGTATCTCTGTTACTTTTCTCTCATTGCTGAGACAAAATACCCAAATACCTGACAGGAAGAAAGGAAAAGTTTATTTAGCTTACAGTTTGTGAAAGTTTCAGTCCATACTTGGCTGGCTCAGAGGCAGAGTGGCACATGGCAGAGGGCAAACTTTCATGGCAGTAGAACACAGCAAAAAGAACCAGAGCAGAAGGGAGGAATGGTGGCAAAGCAGCCTCTCTCCTTCCCTTACATTGTAAATAGGCTACCCCCACCCAGGGGGCATGAACCTCTCACACATTCTCCATGCTCTCCTCTTCCACAGGCTCAGGATGTATAAAACGTAAGCACCCTGGCTTCCTGCTGAATCACTCAGCCAACCTCTAGACTCCCCAAGTTGACACAATGTATCAGCCATAACATTCCACCCCTTGTCAACTTGGCAAGAACACACGTTTCCTTAAACCAGTTTCAAAATACAAAGAGATGTTTATATTAGAACCATAATCAGAAAGACCTTTTGTTTTTGAAAAGTCTAGTAAAATAAATATATTATTAATGGTTATGAAGCTGAAGCATAATAAAAGACTTAGGTTTTATTTTTGCAGATCTGATCAGAGATAGATTCAATAATAAAATATAAAAACTAATTACAGCTTATTAAATTATTTCAGGAGAAGTGGAGGGCAGGAATAGGAGTTGTGGAGGAATAGAATAAGTTGCCTGCAGTTCCAATTCCCTTTTGTCCTAAAAGTCAATAATAAGAAACAATCACAGGGATCCAGAAAGAAGAGTGGTTGCTGTAAGAGTTGCATTGCTTCCTGCAATGGAAACTGTGGCTTTTGTAGAAAAGACATTCTTAATTCTGATGACCTAACAGGGAAGAAGGCTTTAGGAATAATTTTGTGCCTATTCTACCTCTTGGCAGTGCTTCCCTTTGGTTGAACCAACCAACCAACCACTTGGAAGTCAGAGAATCCCTTGATATATTCCATAGAGGTCCAGCTATGTGGCGGGAATTGTGGTAAAGCAATCACGTGGTTCTTGAAAGAAAACAAATATTCAAGATATAGAAACTATATATCTAGGATATGCTGTCAATAAATGCCCTGTTTAATTTTTTTTATTTCAAAGAGATAATAAAAAACAATAGCAAAATACCAACAACATAGACAAAAACAAAACAAAGCAAACACAGCAAAAATGATGCAGAGTTTCAGAACAAAATGATAGGAACTAACAGTGGTTGTTATATTACATATTGTTCTCTTCAGTGTAGTTTTTCAGATTACTAGAAGTAAGAATGCAAAATTGATGAAATCATTAAAGCAAATAAAAAAATCATTAGAAAGATACAGAGCTTAATAGACAAGGTGGCAGGAATTCATCAGCAGTTGTTTTATTGCACATTGTTGATAGATACTTTCATAGCTTCTGAGAATATAAATGTGAGAATGTAACACACAGCCCTTGCCTTCTTTCAAGCTCACACTCTAGTGAATAGTTTTATTGTAATTTGTATCTATACATTTCTATATTTACTTGTATAATTTAAAAGCATGGAGCTGTAATATTTGATAAACATGTCAACTTGAGAAGCTTAGAAGTTTACCTAAGCAGCTCAGCAGGGTCCAGGGCTCTCACTTTGCAGACATCTTCATCCTGTGCAAGAGGAGGGCAGGAGACGGTGTGAGTGCCACACCCACCCTGGGCTTACAATATAAGGGCGGAAAAGAGACTTGCTTCCCATTTTTGTGCTTGCTGCTTTTTCTGTCTTCTGCCACTTTGAACTGTTGCCCCAGTGCCATATCTCCCTGTGTTGGAGCCATCACATTACGGGCTGAAACTTCCACAAACTTTGACCAAAATAAACCTTTCCTTCCTTCATTCTGGGCTTCAGGTGTTATGTCTCAACAGAAAGAGAAAAGTAACTTAGACAGAATTTGGTACCAGAGCACTGGGGTCATTGCTGTGACTATACTTGACCACATAGTCCAAAAGCCCTTGGAAATGGCTTGTGGGAAAAGTTTGGAAAAGTTCAGAGATGCTGCCTGAAAGACAGCTGGGACACTTTAGGTCTTCTGTGTGGGAGATTATGGTCAGACCTCAGAAGATCAGAAAATCCATAAAGACCAGGCCTGGGAGGTTTCTACTGGGAAGAAGCACTGTGTTGGCTGTTGCATTCCAGATCATGTGTGTTATGAGTTGGCAAAAAGTTTGTCTTCATTTTCCGCATATCCAGAGACTTTGCTGGAGACTGAGATTAAGGTTGGTAGACTGATTAATCTAACAGAAGAAATTTCAAGATAGTCAAATGTTGAGACAGTGGCATGGCTGTTGCTAGAGCCTTTTAGTCAGATCTATGTTGAGAATTCAAGAGCAAAAAGCCCAGCAGAATGATTTAAAATGTGACTTTGGCCAGAAAGGAGGCTCCAGTTAAGCTGTGGACTGCAAAGATAGAGCTCAGGAGATCTTGACTGCACAGAAGGAATAGGAGAATAGAAAAGATGGCTTGAAGGCATCACAAGAAGCAGCAAGTCTTCACCCTTTTATCCTCAAAACTGCAAAAGTGTAAGATTTTGCTTTGAGGAGAAAGCCACACCATGTTCCAGCATGGTGGTGGCACAGAGAATTTGTTTCTCAGAATTGGATTCAGAGTGCCCAGTGATCCAGGCACTTGACCCTTATAGTCAAGAGAGAGGAAAGCCTAGGTACTGCTACAGAAGAGAGCAGATCTTGGCATTATCCACATGGCACTGGTTTTAGGTGCATGGAGAATGCCAAAATTATGGGATTGAAAGGCTACCAATGTGATTTCTGAAGCTGTGGAAGGCCAGGCAGTGTGTCTCTGAGAGGACAGTGTGTGAAGCTGTGATTGAGAAATTACTGATGCAATGGAGACCCCAGAAAGTTGGAAACCTGGATCATCTAAGGAAACCTGCAAGGAGGGAGCAAAGTGGGTCTAAGAGAGAAGCTGTGAGAACTATAACCACTAGGAGTGTCATAGGGGTGGAGTCATACAAGCCCTTGGGAACTCACAACTTGTCAGATTGCTTCCAATGCTGGGTGTGGGACTAGAGGACTTAATGATTGTCCTGCTGGAGTTTGGACTTGCTTTGGTCCCAATCTTTCGTATTCCTGTTTGTAACTTTTGGAATGAAAGTGTATATCTTGTACTACCGAAAGTTGGAAGTGTTTCACTTTGTTTTCATTTGTACAGGGGCTTGCACCTAAGAGTTTGCCTTAACTCTCAGAGAAGACTTGGGATTTGGACTTTTCAACAATGTTGATGTTAGGACTTTGGCATCTCTTGCAGATGGACTAAATGACTTTTGCAGAAAGAGATGTTCATGAGTCTTTGGGGTGCCAGGGGCAGAATGTTATGGTTCTGATGTAATATAATGTTGGCATACTTAATTATTCATTCTTAAAAATTGTTAAATCTGAATTATAATGTTCAAGTTGTAAAATGATAAGAATTAATTGTGAAATAAATGATAGGAATAAGTTGTCAAATGATAGGAATTTTTATCTGGAAACTGGTTTAAAGAAATGTGTCTGGTTTCCAAGTTGCCAAGGGGTGGACTGTAGTGGTTGATATATTGTGTCAACGTGAGAAGTTTAGAAGATTAACTAAGTGGATCCTTACTCTGTAAACAACCTCATCCTGTGCAAGAGGAGGGCATGGAGACTGTGTAAGGGCTATACCTGCCCTGGGGGTAGCCTGCCCACAGTATAAGTATGGAAAAGAGACTTGCTCCCCCTTTCTGTTATTGTTGCTTTTGCTGTCTTCTGCCATTTTGAACTGTTGACCCAGTGCCTGCCACCTGCTTTGGAGCCAGCTATTACTGACCAAAACCTCCACAAACTGTGAGCTACGTAATCCTTTCATTCCTTAATTTTGAGTGACAGGTATTTTGCCTCAGCAATGAGACAAAAGTAACCAAGTCGGCAGCTGAATGAGGTCTTGAAACATGTATTATTGTATGTGCTGTTTTTATATGTACTTTCTTTATCGTAAGTTCTAAATCTCCTTACTGAAAGAAAAATTCACATTGCCAACTGGCAAAAATGAAGTGTTATAACAAGAATACAAGGATGAAAGCAATCAGTCATTAACTGGTTTTCTGTTTATTTTCTTTTTATTTCAACCAAGAGTTTGAAGAGAAAAGGTAGATGTTCGGGGGAGAGCAGTTGTCAGATGCTGCTACACTGAGATTGCAAATCAAACAAAGGGGATGAGAACAACTTGGCTAGTCCTTGTGCTTTTAAAATAAAGGTCCCAGGGCTAAGAGAGGAGCTGTGTAGTGGTAGATCCTGCCTACTAAGGAGAAATAGAATGAATAGGCAAAAATAAATGACACAACTGAGAATTTTTGAAATTATGCATGAGTGAGCACTGTGCCTTGTCTTCCAATAGAATGTATGAATTTCAGCTTGTGAGACTATTCAGACCACTTTTTGTTATAGAACAGAGGTTTCAAAATACTTCTCTGTATGCTTGGTGGCTATGTTGATTATCTGGCAATAAAAAAATTTCATGTTCTCTGAAACTATCTGATGCCAGTGGTCTAGTAGTAGCTACCTTTCAGCCTTGCAAAACATTAGGTGAGGCTCTTGAATCATTCACAGAATACTAATTACTATAATTGTTAATTCTTTTTGATCAAATTAACTGAGTAAAACATATTTAGTACCTAATAAAATAGTGATGTTTTTGGATTGGTCTTTGAAGATGATTTTTGGAAGAGGACGGGATTTGACTGGCAGTCTGGGTAAATAACTCTGCCTTCTTCAATGTGGGTGGGAATTTTAAAATCTGTTTTGGTTTTAAAGAGAATTCAAAAAAGCAAAGGAAGACCGAATTTGCTTTCTTTGCTTGAGCAAGAGCATTTATTCACGCCTGATCTTGGAAGTAGGCCTCCTGGTTCTCACGCTACCCTAGGACTCTCTAACAGCCTTCTTTGTTCTTGGGCATTTGGTTTGGGATTGGAGCTATATCCTCACCTGTTGTGAGCTATCAGATTACACAGAGCAAATCACTGGACTTTGCAGTCTCCATAGAATGTGAGACAAGCAGGTATGTATGTTTATATATATTTATCTACCTATATGCCTATCTTTTTATCGCTCCTATTAATTCTCATTCTCTGGAGAACACTGCCTAAAGCAGTATAAAGACAAGCCCCAGGTGAGCAATAACAATCCCTCCCGGTGTGAAGAGGTGGAAACGGTAATCACAGGTATAGCTCAGTGCTAAGAGCTTGCTTGGGCTTTTTCTTGCTCTCTTTTCTCTGGAAAATAGTCTCATTATTTCTGGTACCCGTAGTGTTTTGACTTATTTCAAAAGATAATAATGTCTTTTTATCTTTAGTTTTTGTTATTCTTCAAAGATAATGAAATACGCATTTATTGGAAAAAAAATCAATTTAGAAGTTTTGGAGAAGTTCACTGCAGTTGAATTCTGGCTTGGACGGTTGCTACCTTTGCATATTTAAGTAAGTTGCTTAACTTCCCTGAGCTTTTTCATATTTATAAAGTAAGGATAATAATGCCAAATTCTGACATATTTTGGAAATATTAAATGTGTGTGAAAATCACTAAAACAGAACCATTCTGACTCATAACATATTACCACCAAATCAGCAATACATGCTTGGGGTCTGCCGAACAGACTGAACAACGGTCTACTTGTCTTTATTTACCTGATTTCACCAAGGTAGAAATATTAAAGCCAGAAGGAGTTGAAAGCTTTCTCTTCATGTCTTGCTGCATCGTGCATTGCTTCATATCTCTCAAACAAAATATTACCTACACGTCACTGTGCTTTTTTTCTCTAGATTTTTTTTTTTTTTTTTCCGGGACCGGGGATCGAACTCAGGGCCCTAGTGCTCAGCGGCAAGCACTTAGCCCACTGAGCTGTACCTCCAGCCCTTCTCTAGATTTCTTACAGAAAGAATAGTTCAAGTTCCAGTTTCTCCTCCCTTGTTTTCAGACTAGCTACCCTTAAAGGAAATCTGCGCTTGACATGAAATGCATGATGCTATACCAATGTATAAAACTGGAGAAACAAGTAACAGAAAATTGGATTAGAAATCCGTTTGCATCTACACACAAAAAAGTAATAATAATAAAAGCTTTCTATTGTTTATTTCCCATCAGCATCTTAAATAGTTCCTCAAAAGCGAAATATATGATTTAGGCAAAACCATGTTACAAGAATTGTGAAATTAATGATGTAGAAAATTATCTCATAAGTAACGTCATCTAATGATATTTGTAACTCAAGTCATTGAAAATGATGAAATATTAAGCTCTAAGTTCTAGGAAAAAAAGATGTATTTTTAAATATTATTGATTTTCTGAAATCTTTTTCTTTTCTTTTTTCTTTTTTTTTTTTTTTTTTTTTTGTCTTTTTGAGACAGAGTTTCACTATGCAGTTCACGCTGGCTTTGAGCTTACTTTGTAGCCCAGTCTGATCTTGAACTCACAATTCTCCTGCCTCAACCTCCTGAGTGCTGGGATTACAGGCGTGCGCCACCATGCCTGGTGTGAAATCCTTTTAAAATTATTTTTAATCTATCTATCTGTCTATCTATCTCTCTTTTTCTATTTATCTGTCCACCTATATATATATTTTTGCACTTCTGTGGCTTGAACTCAGGGTCTTCACGCTGATCTACCACACCAGCATGTTTTGATTTTTTCATTTTGAGGGAGGGTCTAAGTCCCTAAGTACCCCAAACTGGGCTAGAACTTGCAGTCCTTCCATGCTGCTTCATCCTCCCAGAAGGCTGAGATTACATGTGTGCCCCACCATGCCTGGCTGTCAGATCTTACATGAGGCACTTGCTCCAGAAAGAGCAGAAAAATTCCAAAGTACCTTTTCTATGCAATTATCCAGGAAGGAATGGTCAATATAACAAACGATATTAAATTTATTGTGCTACATTAAATCTGGCATGTTCAAGTACATGTTACCCGATTAATTCATTACTGAGAAACCTACCCTTAGAAGAAGTAAGGCAAAGAAGGAACAAGTAGTTCTAATTATGATACGATTAAGATATTTAGATAAACATAGTCTTTTAGAAGTGGAGCTGAACAAATGATTATTAAATTATTTTGGGATAAAGGATGTTAGCATATTTAACTGATATACTGTAGTTTTTAAATCTCAGTTTTAAGTGGAAAGTGAAAATTACATGTATGCACTTTGTACAACATGGTATTTGGGTATGCTTACACAGAATTGACTGGACAATACAAGCTAACTGATGTGTGTGTCGACTCACATAACTTATTTTCTGTGGTAGAAACAAAGAAAATCTACTTTTTACAATTTTAAGCATGCACTACATTATTGCTAGCCATAGTCTCTGTTTTATAATACATCCCATCATAGCCGTCCTTGGTATCATTATTATAGCTGGTTTTATCAGCGCACATACTCACTCATAATGTCTATATTCCTGTAAAGATATACATAGGTAAACGTCAAGAAGTTCAAAACAATTCATTTACTCACAGAGCTCATCAGAAGGAAGGCTACTCAGTGCCAATCTCCTGCTTTTGATGTGCTTAATTATGCAGGGTATCTCCACAGGGAAAGACTGAGTAAAGAGTGCACTAAACCTCCTGCCCCGTTAGCTGGCACTTTTGGTAAATCTACAATTACTTTTAGACAAATGCTTATTTCAAATGAGATAAACTTGTAACATATGCTTTTTTCTTCAAGTGAAAAGAAAATTGAAATGACATTATAGAAGTAAATAGTATTAATTATGAGCTAAAAATAGGAAGATTATCACATTAGCTAAATTTAGCCACAAGACTTATCACAGGAAATGAAAGATCAGTATAAATTTTAACAATACATTCTTCTCATGTAGGAATACATATTTACTTTTATGTGTTTATCCAGGTCCAATGTATACAATCATAACCTAGAATTTCATGTGGTAAAAGTAAATGAGAATATTTTATTTACAGAGCTATATCTAGAACTTTTCTAGAGAAAATTTACACAAAACTTAAACTGTAGATCACTACATTTTCCCCTTTCACTAGAAAGTCAGTTTTTATTTTTAATAATTTAATACAAATTTTTCTTAAGAGTATCTGAAACTTCTTAATTCTACAAGATGAATTTCTAAAATAAACTAGCTCTTGTCTCATGTTCTGGATTTTAAATCTGTTGTAATAATATTTTTCAAGGTGTTATTATGTGCTATAATACTATAAAATATTTGTTATTATTATTTTACAAAGTAATAGTGAAATATCACTTAAAATGGTCTGATAAAGCATTTATAAAAAGTACCAGTGATGCATTTTAAAACTATATCTAATAAACAAATTTGGATAAGTTAATTTAAAATACTTTTTAGAAGTTAAGAAGTAATAAAATCTTATGTGAAAATACGGTACTGCTTTATTTTCAGATATGTTTATTTGAAGTTCAGTACTGTTTGTCTGTATCAAATAGAGATGGAGTGCACTCTATAAGATTCTAACTTATGAACTCACATCTAGTCACATTTATACGATCTCCCGCCGAGCTGTTCCTATGGCCTCGCCTAATCATTATTGCTTTCTAGGGCGTCTCCTGAGCATATCATTCTACCTTAAATTCACATTTTCTCGGTATTACACTACTTGATTATCCTGGTTAAAAATTTACCTCATAAATTTCATAGTCACTCTGTGTACATTTTCAGCTAGTTCTTTTTCAGCTTTTTGATTTACTCCACTTTAACAAGGAGCAGTATTCCTCCACATGGAGGAGATTCGGGCAGTTTTGGAAACTTATGTAGAAATTACTACGGAAAAAGAGTTGGAAAGAACAGCAGTTGAACTGCTGAGATAATTCCCATCAGCTGCAGTGCCTGGAACTGGCTGCTGTCCATCTGATGCCTTCTGGTCCTGTGGTTTCACTGAAGGCAGAATTCTGCATAGTATCTTTGGTCCAGTTATGCTTAAATGATTTTAGCTGAAGATGAAACATTTTTCCACTGTTTAGAACTTTATGTTATACTTACTACTCAAAATATGGATTTACTTATTTTTCTTTTAACTATGAGCTAGTAATGAACTATAGTTCTGGGTTAAAATTCACACCATAAACTTCTATTAATAAGAGTGAAAAAAACTTACAGCATATAAAGGATATAAGGAAGTCCTTGGGTTTTCTTTCTTGTTGTTGTTGTTACTGTTTCTAAACCACATATTTATTCATTTATTTATTTTCTGTCTTTTCTGAGACAGGGTCTTGCTCTGCAGTTCAGGCTGGCCTTCAGCTCACTTCGTAGCCCAGGCTGACCTTGAACTCACCACAATTCTCCTCCCTCAGCCTCCTGAGTGCTGGGATTACAGGCATGTGCCACCACCCCCGGCGTTCACATATTTGAAATAAATTACTATTATAGTATGCTGTAATATCTTAATCTGGGATAATAAAATACCACAGACGGGATATCTGAAACAACAGAAATGCAGCTTTTCATAATTCAGGGGACAGGAAGTCAAAGATCAGGGTACCAACATGGTTTGTGTATGGAGAGCGCTGTCTTCCTGGGTCACAAAGCATGTACTTCCTCATTGTGTTTTCTCATGGGGCGGGGGCAGAGAAAGTGGGGAGGAGGAGCGGGTCAGAAGGATGGAAACCAAGCGCCTCGGGGTTTCTTCTGTCAGGGCTCTAATGCGATCCCGAGTACCCTACTGTTATGACCTTACTCTGTTGCTTCCCAAAGAGCTACGTCTGCAACATCGCTAGACAGAGATTAAGCTCCAGCATTTGTATTTGAGAAAATGAAGTCAATTCTCAACATCTTCCATATTAGCATTATTTTGAAAGCATCTTTTTTAAGGAACATGACATTTTGAAAAACTAGTAAGTTAATAGAATGTCCAATCACTTGAAAATGCTCTATTTTATATTAAACTACACTGTTTTTTTATGGAAAAAATTGTAGTGTTTATAAAAGGCTCAAAGTTTGTATTTGTTTCTAGGGAATACTTGCAAAAACAGAAAATCTAAGTTTTACTTTCAGTGGATAAAACTAAGATGCGGAAAAGAAATGTGACTTCTTTGTTGTGTTTATGACACATGATCCTAAATCTGAAACTGGCTTCATAGTGATGCTGGTGTCACTGACTGGTATTTCACCCCTCAATAATAAAAGGTTCCTTGCAGTATTGGGCAGGTAATTAGATGTCAGTGGCCTAAGGGAGGAAGGATGAGGGGCAAAATTGCATGCTTCTTTAGTCAAGAAACACAGACCTCAAATACATTATATTTATAATTATTTGTTTTGTCCAAGGCCTGAAATAATCTGACAAGAGCACCCTGACATTTTAAGGTTACACATTTTACACATTCCTTGTGAGAGCTAATCATCTGGCTGAGTCAGTCCAGATCAAGGCAAGCAGCACTCTGGGCTGCTGTAACCTCCAGCCTAATGTCCTAGGAAAGAAAATGTTCTTTAAATACTTCCTAACTTGGGCTGACCCCAGACACCATGGTGCCCATGTTCATAGCAGTGCAGCTCACAGGAGCTAAATCTTGGAAGCAGTCTATCGACAGAAGAATGCAGAAAGAAAATGGGTTTATGCGCAACTGAGCAAGATGCTACTGTAAGGAGGGTAAATGTGAGTCGTTGGTCAGAGCATGGACGCACCTTGCTGCCACATGTGAAATAAACCCAACACACAAGCCTAACTACGGTGCGATTTCTTTTATGTGAAAAATCCAACGTATAGATAAAGAGCAAAATAAAAGATAGTAAGAAATAGGGAGATACATCTTTCACAAATATGAGGAGGACCAAGAGATGGAAAATAGAGGGAGAAGAAGAGAGAAAGGGTGAAAAAAGAAAACGGTGTTATGTACCTGTGCCGGCACTCCATGGAGACTGTCATCATGTTCTGCAAACATGTTCCAACAAAAGTAAAAATTTTAAAACTGGAACTTACCTTTCTCAAATGTCTTTTGTAACTTCTTTGCATGACCAAAGCCCCCAAGGACACACTGATCATCTAAGATGGACAGGAAGACAGTTTGCAATTCCAAAATACTGTACTTCTACAGAAAACATTGACAAGCATACCAGGCACTGTGCTTGCTGAACACGAGGAGTAACTTTATGTGAATAAAGTGAGTCCAAACTCCTATTCCCTGCAGAAGCCTTGGTAACACTGCACGGTGCTTAGTTTAAAGGCGTCACTCGCCCTATGTCTTCTCTGTAATATAATCTACTTACACTTTTACACCATTGCCTGTGAGTCTGCACTGAATTCTTTCACCAAGCGCACAGGAGCAGAGGACAAAAGAAAAGAGGACCGAGTTCCTCAGTGTATAGTGACCTGGCTTCCAGGTAACACTAACATGCCTTTTTTTTTTCCTCAACTTTTTCTTGAATTATAATACAAATTTTGGCCTAGTGTTGCAAATACAAACTTTTCAACATTTTTCTTTCCCACAGTGATCTTTTCCTTATTGACCAATGTTTTGAATAGTACTTGTTGGTCAATACCCACATATCTAAAATTTTCAGGGTTGAAATTTCCTTTCATTTTACCATAAATAGGTAGATTCTCTAACATATTTCACACGCATATTTTTCTGTTAAAAATAGCATGAGAAATTCTCACTATTTAGCTAAAAAGTTACCCTAAGAGTCACGGATGTAAAACCTGCTTGGATGGTGCCTGTTTTCCTATTTCTTGTTTTAGCGATTGCCACGATTCGGTTTCGTGTTTCCATAGTTGTCTCAAAGGGCAGAGCCTCAGACTGAACAGTAAATGCTCCAAGAGCACCTGCCCATCTCACTCACAGAGCATCTGGATGTGGTGCTGACTTTGCAGTGGAATCATTTTCATTCATATGTGAATCCGCTTCTCAAGGGACCTCAACTGATTTAACCGTTTTTCAACTTAAAGTTTTATATAGAATAGACGATAATGTTTACACTAAAATTTATTATACAGTACGGCTGAGAAACAATTTTATGGATTCAATGAAATATCTCATTGGATTATATGGACCTGTGGGAAAGACAATAATTAGCTTATAACTTTTTTCTATTGTTAAAATTTTAGTACTAGATTCTCTGTTGTGCTTGACATTGTTTTGGGGTCAGCATATTTCCAAAACTTGTGATTAAGATTTTAGAGCCATAATCTAAAATCATCACTGTAAGTAAGTGATTAGTGTGTTGTTAGTATGTTTTAAATATCCATTATGCATATTTGATATGAATGAAAACTAAAATGAAAGGTAGTGTTAATGTAAACATCTACTTCACTGAGGTTTAAACCTCTTAGGAAATTACTATTTCTAGCCTATTACTCACAGTGATTAATGACCACATTGAGTAACCACTCGAGCAGTTTAACCTGTATACTTAAAATGTCACCGGATGAAACCTCCTGTGGTTATCTGGAGTTATCCCATGGCTAGACAGAATGAATAAGTCTATGTCATCACACACCAGAGAATACAACATGGGGCAGAGACTGCATACTGTACCAAGCTTCCTGAGCAATTTCTTTATTTAACCGCTCATCATGAATACTATCACAGAAGGCTGTACTATATTGAATGCCTGCTCTGACTGACATTTGCATTAAGTCTGACAGTGGCTCCTCCAAACACATAAAAAAAATTCTCCTTAAAATAAGCTCAGTTCCTCATTTGTGAGAAGTTCCTGTTCTATATTTCAATTGCACAACTTAAGTATATGCTACGCTTAATGGATAGGCTGGGTGGAGAATTGTTAAATATTCAACTTCATGTTGATCAAAGTGGGTATAGTGAGCAGCAGGATTCTAATGAATTTGAAAGCGATGGTGTACAGTGCAGCTTTGGGGTCTAGCAGTAACGGATACATTTTATGCATACCTTCTATGTCTGTCTGTAACCTACTGGATAAATGAATTGATGTAATTATGTCAGGGTGGTTTTTCTGTTCATTTTGATTTGTTGTATGCTTGCTAACTTAAAAATTATTATTTGAGGAAAATTAGTGGCTAATGCTATACATACAATTCTATTTATCTCTTGTGCCACTTTTTCATTTAAAATAAAATATATTTGTGAAAAATTACAGATTTTGTGCTAAAACGTTTTTGTGTAATGCCTAGTGATAGAAAAAATATTGTAAGTTAATTCCTTAATTTTTCATGCTACTTATTAAGCTATGTTGCTACTGAAATGCTGTCTTTTTGTAATTGTTAAAGTTTTTCAAAATGGTGAAGATTTGGTTTTGAACATGCGATCACAGAATCACAAGTTCAAAAAAAAAGAAGAGAAAAATTGTACTGAAAATGTATACAAAATTGTACAATTTAGAGAGAAATACTAAATATATACTAAACTAGTATTATATCTGCAATGAAAACGTTTTTCCACTTTTAGTAGTGATAAGTTTGGTGTGTTTTCAAAGCTCTTCATTAGGAGAAGGGGGTACTTTCCTTTTTATTTTGATTTTTTAAAAATATTTTTTATTTTTATTGGAACATAATGAACCAATTTGTCATTGGGCTTTGGTACACGTACAGAACACGTCATAATTGTTTTCATGACCTCTTCCCCTCCTCTTCCTAAATCTCATCTTTAAAAGATCACAGTTTTTTCTCTCACAATATAATTCATCCATTTGAAATATATTTACTGCATATCTACTGTGGGCCAGGCACATGGGATGTAACGGTGAGAACAGAGAAATATATGATGATTTCATGCATAATGCAAGTGTACTTCAATAATTTTTATCAGGAAAATAAGTGTGAAAACTCCAGGGAATAGAATGGATTCGTAATTTTGGGTAGAATTTGTAATATGCTTGGGCGTTTACTCCTGCAGCTGTTCTACTAACATCCTCTGTTCCCACTGTCCCTTATCTATTTGTTATTCCCTGGTTGTATATACCCAGTCATGCCACATTTAGTTTCTACATAATCGTATTTAATCATGTCATTAATTTGAAAGCATAGTTTCAAGCTAGTGGAGTATTTTTAGATATGTTCTAGAAATGATAGAAGTAGATGCCTATGAGTTATTTATTTATTTACTGATCTATTTATATTCTGTTGTTTGACACTTCATGGTCTCCACTTTTTGCTATTACAGACATAATATTTACAGTTTTACAGAGTATGGAAAACATTGTGCAAAGCATACCATTTCCTTGCTGTTAAGTTCTGCCTTTATAAGACTAGATCAAAGTACAGATGAATACGCTAAAACTTTGTCCATTTCACATTTTATCACATTCCTATATAAACATGGCATCTATTTTATGATTCAACAATTTGATAGTATAAAAATAATGTAATTCTCTTGTTTTCATTTTTATTGTAAGAGAAGGCAGAATGGTTCTCTGAAATTGTAGGGCCACCTGTTGTGCTTCTTTCTTTAGAAAATATACAGACAGTCCTTTACTTATGGAGGTTCAACTTCATACTTTTCCAAAGTCACAATAGTGTGAAAGTCACACGCATTCAGAAGAAAATTTGCATTCAGTTGTGATCTATTCAGACTAGTCATATGTGGGACGGATTATTTCACTGTTGGGCAGCAGCTTTGGGTAAACGACTAATAAATTATGATTTGTTGCTATGTTACTAAACTCATGTTTGGTTTAGGAGGCATATGGAATGTAATTTTAACTTTCAACAGTTTCAACTTGCAATGGGTTAACCTGCGTATGATATTTATGTTGAGAAGAATCTGTAATTTTTTTTTACTATTCCATCATGTTTCTTCTCAATATTTATGTGAGTTAAAGTATTCTAATTTACATGTTCTTTTAAAATTTGAAAGTATTATATGTTAGGTCATAAATACTAAGAAATTCATTTATGATTTAGGTGTGTTTTTAAACATAGGTATTGTTTTAACTAATTGTGAATGGAACTATTCTTTTGATATTTTTGCTCTGAATAAACTGTCCCTTTCAATAAATATGCTTTCAACAGTTATGTTATTGGTAGAAAGAAAAGGTTCTGATATTGATAGGTATTGGTAGAAAGAAAAGGTACTGATTTTTGTATGTTCATATTTTATCATTCTGCTTTGCTGAGTTTGTTTATTACATCTAAACTCCCCTGATGGATTTGATAGTCTTTTAAATGCAGCATTGTACCATCTGCAACTAAAGATGCAGTTATAATTTTCCTATTTGTGCACTTCTGTTTCCTTCCCTTGCCTCATTGTTGTATCTGAAATTTCCAGCATTTTATAGAGTAAAAGTATGGAAAATAAACATCTGACTTCTGATCTTAGAGGAAATGCTTTTGGGTTTTCCTCGCTCAATACAATGTCAGCCTATAGTCAAATAGAAACTTTACATTGACTTATGGCCTTCCAAACTTAGTTTTACTCAGAGCTTTAATCCTGCAGATATGTTGGACTTCACTGAAGCTTTTGTTTTTCATCTATTGAGGTGGTCATGGGATTTTTTTTTCCTTGGTTATTATCTATTACTTTTATTGAATCGCATAGGTTGCACTATAACCAACTTGATAACAATTGTAAACTTTGTACTGTGCTATTGAATAGTTTGGAAGTATGGCACTGAAGAGTTGTGCATCTATCTTCATGAAAGATGTATTTTCTTTTCTCTTAAGTCTTTGCTTTTAGTACGTTAAGGTGATACCAGGTTTATACAATAAGTTTAGAAGTGTACCCTCACTTTCTGCTTTATGAAGCAGTAGTGTTAGTGCTTCCTTAAAGGTCTGATAAAGTTCATCAGTGCATATGGTTGTGGGTTTCTCATTGTGGGGAGATATTTTGTTCTTTTATTTTAAAGAGAAAAAGTAATGAAATAGCAACTACAAAGACAAAACAAAACAAAAACAATAAAAATGACACCGGTTTCAAAATAAGATGATAGGATTTAACAATGATTGCTGTATTACACATTATTATCTTCAAGAAAGTTGCTCAGAGTACCGAATGTAAGAATGCAAGATTAACCAAACAATTAAAGAGAAGACAAAGGGATAAAAATGTTATAAATGATACAGAGTTTCACCAAACAAGGTGGTAGAAATTCAACAATGACTGTTACATTGCTCATTGTTGTCATCAGATTAGTTGCTCAGATTACCAGATATAAGTGTGCAAATTTGGTCAAAAAAATTAAGTATTAACTGTTCCTTTCAATAAACTAATAGACATCAGCAGTAATTATCAAAGCTATCCTTGTACGTGCAATATAATTATATTTTCCTTTCTTTCTTTTCTCCTTTCTCTCATCTCATTTGTTCCTGCCCTTTGAGCAGTTTCTTTCCCTTTCACAGTATCTATTACACCTTTGGGGTTTTTTTTTACTCTTTCAGGTTCTTACACTAGGGGGACAATACGGTGTTTACACTTGTGGGACTGATTTATTTCACTCATGAGTATGATCTCCAGTTGCATCCATTTACCCATATAAGCCTCAAGTTTATCATTTTTATAGCTGAGTAATACACCATTGAATAAAATATAACATCTTTTTATGAATTCCTCTGTTGATGGTGCTGTGGACTGTTTCTAAGATTTATCTGCTATAGCACGGCTGCACATGTATCACTGTGGTATGTTGTTTCAGATTTCCTAGAAAAGTCCAGAAGAGGAATGTCTAGGTTAAGTGTTCTGTCTAATCCTAGTTTTGTGAGGAATCTCCACACTGATTTCCACAGTGGTTTCACCAATCTACAATTCCCCCGACAGCGGAGAAATATTTTTTTTCCCACAGCCTGTCCACTATTTGTTATTGGTTGATTTCTTGAAGATAACCATCTTTCTCGTGTGAGATGGAATCTGTGTTGCTTTAACTTGAATTTCTCTAATGCCCAATGATGTTGAACATTTTTTCATATATTTATTTTCCATTTATATTTCTTCATCTATGAAGTGTATATTCATCTCAGAGGTCCGTTTTTGGGTTTGTTCTTTGATTTGGGGGGCCAGATTTTTGAAAATTCTATATATGTTCTAGATAGATGTTCTTAGTCTGGCAGACAGTTGGATAAAATATTTTGCAAATCCATGGGTTTTCTTTTTACCCTGTTGGTGATTTATTTTATGTGAACAAAAATTTCAATATAATAAGATCCCAGTTGTTGATTCTTTGAATTTCCTGTGCATTTTGGTTTTGGTTCATGAACTCTCTGCCTAACCCTATGTCTTTGAGATTTTTACCTACTTTCTCTTCTAGGAGATTTAGTGTTTCCGTGTTAATATTTAGATATTTCAACCATTTTGAGTTTAGTGCATGGTGATAGACATGGATCTAGATTTAGTCTTCAGCATGTGGAAAGCCAGTTTTTCCAGCACCATTTATTAAAGAGGCTATCTTTCCTCCAGTGAACTTGTTTGGCCCCTTTGTTAAAGATAAGGTGACTGAATGTGTTTGTAGTTATGTCTCCATCTTGTAATCTGTTCCATTGATCCTTAGGTCTGTTTTATTACCAGTACCATGCTGATTTTACCACAATAACTTTGTACTATATTTTCAAGTCGTATACTGTGATGCTTCCTGCCTTTCCTTTGTTGCCCAGGATTGCTTTTGCTATTCTAGGACTCTTCTGATTCCAGAAAAATTTAGGAGTGTTTTCTCTAATCATTTTAATTGGGATTGCACTGAATCTGTACGACAGTTTTGGGAGTGTGGCCATTTTAAAAATGTTGTTTCTTGCTATCCGTGAGAAAGGAATATCTTTGCATTTTCTGAAGTCCTCTTTAATCTCTTTTTTCAGGTTATTGTAATTTTCACTGTATAGACCTTTTACTTGGTTAGATTGATTCCTAAGTATTTCATTCTTTTGTATGCTATTGAGAAAGCTGTGGTTTCCCTAATTTCTCTCTGTGTGTTTGCTGTGTACAGAAATGCTGCGGATTTTTGAGTATTGACTTTGTATCCTGCTATGCTACTGAATTTGGTTATTTAACTTAGAAGGCTTTTGAGGGATCTGCCTTCTTCTGATCTGCTATGTAAAGTATCATGTGATCTGTGAACAATAATTTCACTTCCTCCTTTCCTCTCCTTATACTTTTGTTTTTCTCTCATGTCTAATTGCTCTCATTAATATTTCCAGGATTATATCGAATAGGAATGGTGTCAGTGCACATCCTTGTCTTGTTCCTGATTTCATAGTGAAAGGTCTCAATTTTGTCCAATTAGTATGATGTTGGCTCTAGGTTTGTCATAGATAGTGTTGATCAGATTGAGGCAAGGACCGCCTATTCTTATTTTTTCTAGGGTTTTTTTTTTTAATCATGCTGAGTGTTGGACTTCATCAAAAGCTTTTACTGCATCTATTGAGATGATCATGTGATTTTTGTCTTTGGCTTTATTGGTGTGGTGTATGAAATTAATTGATTTGTGTATGCTGAACCATCTGTACATTCCTGGGATGAATCCCACTTGGTCATGATGTATACTATTCTTGATGAGTTGCTGCATTCTGTTGCTAGTGTTTATTGAGAATTTTTGCATGTGTGTTCATTAGAGAGATTGGCCTATAGTTCTCTTTTTTGATTAAGGCTTTCTCTGTTTTTCTTGTCATGGTAATACTTGCCTCCAGGAATGAGTTAGGGGGAGAATTATTTCCCTTTCAACTTCATTAAAGAGTTTGAGAAGAATCAAATCTTTAAATTTCTTGTAGAGTTCAATTGTGAATCCATCTGGACCTGGGCTTTTCTTTGTTGGTAATTGTTTTTATCACATTTTCATTTTCATAGGCTGATATTGAGTTATTCAGGATTTTTATATCTTCTTGATTCAGCTTTGGTAATTCATATGTATCTAGGAATCTGTCCACTTCTTGTGTGTTTTCCATCCTATGCAAGCATAGATTTTCAAAATATGTATTAATGATCTCTTGAATGTTTATATGATCTGCAGTGATTTCATTCATTTGATCTCTTATTACATGAAATTTAGTTTTCTCTTTCCTCTTTTGATAAGGTTGGCTAGGGATTTAGCAATTCTATTTATTCTTTCAGAGAACCAACTCTTTGATTTATTAAATCTTTGGATGTTTTCTTAGTCTCTGTTGCATTAATTTCTGCTCTGATCTTTATAATTTCTGCCCTTCTGTGGGCTATGAACTTGACTTGATTTTCTTTTCCTAAAAGCTTGATTTGCAGTATAAGGTTATTTACTTGTGCATGTTCTGATTTCCTGAGGTGGACATACACCACTATAAATTTCCCTTTGAGAACTGCTTTCATTATATCCCCCAGGGTTTAGTAAGGTATATCTACATTTTTATTGCAAATATTGTTTAATTTCTTCTGTCCCTTTGGTTAGTCAGGAGGATGTTGTTTAATTTTCATGTTTATGAATTGTTTGTGGTTTTATTTGTCAACAATTTCCAATTTCATTTTGCTATGGTGTGATAGTACACATGAGATATTTTCAATTCCTTTGCATTTGGTTAAGCATGTTTTATGGCTAGTATGTGGTCTATTTTACAGAATGCTCCATGTGCAGTGAGAAGAATGTGTATTCTGATGTTGTTGGTTGGAACATTCTGTAAAGGTCTACAAAGTCCAGTTGTTCAAAAGTTTGGTTTAGTTCTGTTATTTCTTTTCCAATTTTGTGTCTGGTTGATCTATCTCTTTTTGAAAATAGGGTGTTAAAGTCATGTGCTATGTTTTGTTATAGCTTATTTGATTTTTCATTTCTGTAGCAATATATCTTGTATTACGGTGTCTAGGGAGGAAAAGAGCAAATAATGAGGGAATTCTGCTATTAGTATGGTGAAGAAATAGGCGAAGTTATGAAGAGAGATGCTCATCTAGCTGTGCCTAGGTCTCTTCAGTCACAGGAGACAGCTTGGTGAACTTCAGGGACGTGAGTACAGTTGCGGCACACTGGAAGAGGGGAGTCATTTTAGAGAGAGGTGAACCTGGGAAGAAAGACTCTTTTGTTTTGCCACCGGTGAGTTAGTCGGGATTATTTGAAAGGGCCCTGTGAACTTTGGATTTAATTCCTAAGAGGGCTGGGAGGCTGTCTACATGCCCAGTCTCCAGGTTGTCAAGATGAAGGGTAAGGGTGATGAGCCTGTTGGACAGTTCTGAGAAGGTGGAAGCAGCACAGTTCCAAGTGAGACTCCTACGGGTTTTAAGTAAGAAATTGGAACGAGGTGAGGCTAGGTTTGAGTTAGAGGTAGGGAATGTTACGGCACTGAGAGCCATTCTGTACAGAATCTCAAGGGGTCTGAGCATAAGAGGCTTGTGGGAGAAGAGACCTGAGTTTGAAAAGGGCTGAGAGCAGTTTAGTCCAGACTAAGTGGACATGAAGGTGATGCTTGGTTAGGCTCTGTTTAAGAAAGTGATTTGCCTTTTAAAACTTACTTGAGAACTGGGGTCAATATGGGATGTGGAACTTCTAGGTCATATTTAAGGAGAAGGCTACCTACTGAGCGATCTTTGAAGCAAATGCAAGTCCATTATTGGTTTGAATAGAGATCAGCAATCCAAGGTGTGGGATGGTTTCAGTGAGTAAGGTTTCTGCTATATGGAGGATCTTTTATTTGATGCAGGAAAGGCCTCTATCAATTCTGAGGTGCCAGTTAGGAGAAGGCTGTCTTTGCCTATTTTTACCAGAGGCAAGTCAGTGAAAACTGTTTGCCAGTCAGTGCCAGGGAAAGATCCCTGAAACTGATGGGTTGTAGAAGGAGGAGGTCTGAGGTTCCCCTGGGGATTTGTGGTTTGGCATATGAAGCCTTGGGTGATAAGCATTTATAGGGAGATCCTAAACCTAAGCGTGAGATGCATGTGGACCAGTGGGGATTGGATGAGAGAGGATGGTATGGCGTGGAACTGGTCCAGGAAAGTTGGAAAGAATTTATTTTGCAAGCATTCAGGAAGGACCGATTTTTCATGGAGAAACCACTTCTGTTCCCCTTGCTGTGCCCTGTTTGTTTGAGTAGAGTTATTTGGGGCACAAGGAGGAAGATTTAAGATGGATGGGGGGGGATGGAGTGAGGCTTGGTAGCTGTCTGTGATAGTCCGTCATTCTCATTATGTCCACAAACGATACGTGACAGGGTTCTTCTGTGAGTTAGGTCTTTGACGGCTCTTGAAATGAACGACGGTGGTTGTATGGGGTAGATCTACCTCTAGACAATCTTGCGTTACGGATCCACTCTGCATACGGGTCCTTTTTGCCTTTAGGAAACCATTTTCATGCCAGATTTGGGTGTTTGAGTGTAAGATCCCATATGCACATTCAGAGTCTATGTAAATGGTGGTTTAGCTTTTGTGAAAGTGAATGCTCTTGAGTGCAATGAATTCTGCATATTGTGAAGTTGTCCCTGTGGGGTCACCTCCTCGATTACCTCTCAGGAAGGGTAGGAGGGTCAGCGATAACGATAGCCTTCAGCGATGGTACGCACTGCCTGGGAAGGGGTGGTCTTTGAAATAATTCCATCACTCAATAAATTGAGATACCCTGGAATGTGTTCTGAGATTATGTGTGAGAAGCAGGTAAGAGTAAAAGGAATGAGCTCTGTGGACTCACATTGAAGAGTGGAGTCTGGGGAGTCAGGTATTGGAAGGAGGTTGGCAGGGTTTAGCACAAACAACAGAAATTAACTGAGCTTTGTAAGAGCTGAAAGTGTAGGACTTGAACTGGCCATAGAGAGAAGGGTTCAAACATGATGGCTGAGAAGGGCGGAGAGGTTGTGGGATGTGTGCACCTGTAAGGGATGATACTGAGTCATCTTTCAGATCTTGGGGACAAGGAGTACAGCTGATGCTAAGACCTCTAAACAGAAGGGCCAACTTTCTGCCACAAGGTTAAGCTATTTGGATGAATAGGTAATGAGCTGGAGTGAGTCTCCAGCTGCCTTTGCAAACAGCCCTAGTTCGTGTCAATTTGTTCCGGTTAGAAAGAAATTTTGGGTAAGGTCAAAGCAGTGGCCTTAAGGAGAACCCATGTGAGGGCCCAAAAAGAAACAGGAATTAAGTCTCTACTTGCATTGGACTTTTAGCTTTTCTTCTTGTGGTTTTTGATATATAGACAGTCTGAAATGTCCTTCTTTGGTTATTATTTCTTTTCTGTGCAACCTTCCATAATAGCTTCGTGACTTCTTTTTTCTTACATTTCAATAATATCCTTGGATATTCATTAAATTTTTAAATTGCTGAACAGATACTGACATTTACAGTGTTACATACTTACATTAATGCTGTTCTTCAGTATTTTATATTTCTAGTAAAATTTTGAAGTTTAGTTTTATATGACTCAGACTGACATCCCTTAAATTTATTTTTATTTACCTAATTTTGAGGGAAATGTAAATGAAGTGCTTCTTTGATTATGTCTTTACATTTTTATGCTGCTTGTATATGATAAGACTCCACAATAACTACTGTGTCTAACTAGCCTATATTTTTTCCTCCTAAATTTTCTGTGTTCTGATTAAATTTGTTCTGTTGCTTTAAATCTCGAATTTCAGGTTCGACAGAAAATCAGTAATGATATTTTAATTACATTTGTTATGGTTGAATTAGCAGTGAACTTTGACATCAGTTCCTGTCAGAGTTACTTGCAGAAATACCTGTTGGTTTTCAGATGATGAGTAGCCTCCTCAGTCATAAAAGACAGCCACAGAAGACCCACAAGTATGCGTTTCACTGACTTTGTCACTTCACATAGTATTATCTCGAGAAGTACCTCCATCAGTTGGCTACCAGCCTAAGGGTGAGGCATATCATCTACAGGAAGTTTAAAAATAAAGCCAGAATGTAGAATACATCAATATAAAGTCTATTCTATTAGTTTTTATCGTAAGAAATGTATTTTCATATCTTTGTGCTACTTAGATTCAATAATATTCTATTTTCATGTCACAAATATTAATTAAAGAACTATTTCTTTTGGCACTGATAAAATAAGTATTCTCTTATCAATTCTAACATACTGATTTTTCTTTGGGTATTAATTACATTACTGAGAATAATCTTTACACACAATCAAACAGAGCCTGGAGGTCATTATTCCTTTCACTACAACAATAAAAAGTGAAGAAAGTAAAAATCAGCTATTCGTGGACCAAAACGTGATTGAGATTACAAAGAAATCTATCACCCTGAAGTATAAGAAATTTATCCATATCATGTCTATATTAGTTACGTTTACTTCAGGTTTCAGATTGTGTTCCAGAAACTGCTAAAACCAACATTAGTCAGAACAATAACATGATAATTTCAACAAGTTATTAGAGGCTGATTGCTCTAGTTTTAGAGTGAGAAAAAAGGAAAGGATATGGTTTTAGGAAATCTGGCCAGATTTTTAGAGTAAAGAATAAGAAAGATTCCTTCATGCTTCTTATGGGGAAAGAAGGAGTAAAAGTGGAACGTGGAGAAATACATTTAGAGTGTCCTCCATAGCAGGAGGCTGTAGGCACTTCTTCCTGTGGGCATTCCTTTGGTTTTAGCGTTCTCTACTCTTGTGGTAAATAAAGATAAATTTGTTTAAACATTCTCTTTCTTAGGCAATTGGAAAGAATGCAATTGCAGATATTTAGTCAAATGAAAATTTAGCATTGTAGAATGTATTTTCTATGGTAGAACAAGAACTGAAAAATTTTGTTTACAGTTGTGTATGAGATTTTTCTAAACCAAATACATAAACATTTTAAACTTTTCCCTGGAATAGAATGCATTTTTGACATAATTACTTCATGTGTAGTTCTTAATACTCTGTTCATTGTGGCTCTGAAATTTTTTCTAATTTAATTCTTATTAAAATAAATTTTAAATTCATTTTTGAGAGACGAACATCTACTGAATTTATGAAACATTTTATTTATAAAATTAAAACAGTCAATCATCTGCAATCTAGCCTCTAATTAAAGGACAGTTATGAAGCATTTTGTAAGGCTAATTTTAACATCTATGTAAAATTACCAACCTTTACAAATGAAGCATACTAGGAAATCAGCCAGGAAATTTCTTTTCATTTTTCTTGTTTTCAAATCTTTCTGGATCATTACTATGAAAATGATAGCGATTTCAAAAGATATTCATTCTTCTTGTTATAAAAATGCAGAGAGCATTCATAATTATTAAAGTAACATGATTTATATAAGACAGAATATAATACAGGTAAAAGCAAAATTTAAAAGTAATTCTCCCTCAAATGTTCATTGTGGAGCTACTGTTTCACTCTGGGAGGGCAAGGTATTCGTCGCTTTTCTGTTGCTGAGACTCAGACACCCAGTACCAGCAACTACAGTTTCCAAGGCTCTCAGTTCGAAGTCCCCTGGTTCCAAGGAAGAGATGGTATGGCACACAGGTGTAGCAGAGCACAGCTTCTAATCCCACGACAGACAGGAAGCACAGCAGGAAGGCGGAGCCAGGGACGCGAATACAACCCCCCAGCGTCAAGTCCTGTCCTCCATGATCTCCTCCACCTAGGCTCCGCCTCCTAACAGCCTCGCTCATACGGAAACCAACAGAAAACTCTTTTGGTGATCTGTTGTTGTTGCTCAATGTGTGTGTGTAGAGAATTTTTTTCACAAGGCATTAGACATATTTATGAAACTCATTTGTGTTAAAAATTAGCTAAGTAATTTTCTTTATTTCTGTTTTTTAAATTAATGTGGTTATAGTAATATATTTCTTGATTCTTGGGCAGACCTCATCCTTCTGCAAAATCAACAGCATGGCTGTGTTTTTTATCCTATCTGTCCGTGTCGCTGGTTCAGTTTTGGTGTTTTTTTTTATGGACTATTCCTTATGTTCATGAGACTTATTAGCTTTTAATGTTTTTGAAATATCCTGAAAAGATTTTGGTATCAAATATGATGTAGATGCATGAAACTGTGGAAGTCATTGTCTCCTTTCACTAAACTCTGAAAAAGGTAATATCTTAAAATGTTAACATTGAAGTGATCTGTGTGCAAAATTAACTTTATCAGAGGATAAACCGTCTATGTACTTTCCAATGAATATGTCATGCAAAGTAGTGCTCGAAATATATCCCTCCCATCTTTTGCTTTTCCCCACACTATTGTTGCTGAATTTTGGCTGAAATGTTTAATCCACTTTCAGACTGTCACAGTAAAATTTCCTGTGTGATGGCAGATGTGTCCGTTGTCCTTTATATATGTCAAGTATTCCAGTAAATTTTTAATCACTGTATTATTAATGCATAAAAATGCAGATCTGCGGCAACAGTCATTTCATAAGAACGTTGTAGCTAGAAGCATATGCTATTGGAAAAGTGAACTAGAATCTTTACATGGCTCTGGGAATGTCCCCTCATCATCTGCTCTTGAGCACTGTGCGTAGGAAGGCGACTGCTGTATCTCGTGTCTCCTAAGGTGCTTCTACTGCTGGGCAGATGAACCGTTCTTACACCTTAATTCCAGGAGTTTTGCTGCAATGTATT
Source organism: Dinomys branickii (assembly GCA_004027595.1). Lineage (NCBI taxonomy): Eukaryota > Metazoa > Chordata > Mammalia > Rodentia > Dinomyidae > Dinomys > Dinomys branickii. Next base: position 136,236 of record PVLD010002103.1, read on the forward strand.
TTAGTCCTGATGTTTAAGAAACAATTCTCAAAAACAATATTTTATATTTACTTGCAGTTTTATATTTGCTTTATCTCCAAAACTGTATTTCTGTTTGGTAAAAATAACATTTATTTATTTTTCCCAAAAATGGACCATTTTATAGATTTTAATATAATATTAAATTCTTTTTTCATTTTGGGAAACTAAACTTCTGTCTTATTATTTTTTCTTAGAGTTTTTCTAATTGAAGAATACAATTAATGCTTTGTTGTTTTCTTTTGAATAGGTTTCTCTTTTCTCATTTCAATCTGTTGTTGCTTTCCTGTTTTGTTGACTTACAAAATCATATTTCAGAAAGATACTAATGTATTACAGTGGTTACTTGTGTTTGTTATAAAAACATCAATGTTATTCTGATTTCTAACATCTACACTCAACCGTATGCTTATTTTCAGGTCATGTCTTTGCTTTTAATACCTTATGTTTGGTATTTTAGCAGTAAATTCATGTACTTATTGTATGATTTATACAGCTAAATTATTTGGGACATTTTTGAAAATTTATTTTGTGATGTGCCTTATAGTCACTAATTTTTATATATTTTTAATACCCTAAAACAAAAAATTAATCAGATATCCTAGTTGGGAATTTTTGTGATAGTTCCTGTGCAATCGGGGTTTTGTTCATGAAGTCTTTGCCTATGCCAATGTCTGCAAGAATTCTGCCTATTATATCCTCCAGCAGATTTAATGTTTTTGTTTTAATATTTCTATCTTTGATGATGGCCATTTTTCTAGAGTGATATAAATCTTTGATCGATTATGACTTTAGTGTATGTTGAAAATTGTGGGTCTAATTTTAATCTTCAGAATGGGAAAAAACAGTTTAACCAACACCATTTCTTAAAGAGGCTGTCTTCCTTGTAGTGAATGTACTTGATACCTACATCTCACTCCAAAGATAAGGCACCTAAGTATGTCTAGAATTGTTGCTGTATCTTCTAATTTGTTTCAGTGAACATGTTTTTTTTCGTTTCCCAGTGCCATGCTTTTCTTTGCTGTGGTAGTTTTGTAGTAAAATTTCAGGTCTGGGATTGTGATGCCCCCTGCCTTACCTTTCAGCCCAAATTTACCTTTGTTATTCTACATCTCCTCTAGTTCCCAATGAATTTTAGGCTTTTTCTCTAATTCTGCAAGATAGGCTGTTGGAATTTTTATCACAACTACATTAATTCTGTATAACAGTTTTTGAAATATGGCCATTTTCAATCCATGGTTCTTCTTATCAAAGAGCAAGGGATATCTTTTCATTTTCTGATGTCCTCTTCAATTTCTTTTTTCAGAGTACTGTGGTTGTCAGTGTAGAGGTCATTTATCTCTCTGTTAGATTGCTTCCTATTTCATTTCTTTGGATGCTATTGTGAAAACTGTTTCCTTAATTTCTCTCTCAGTGAGTTTATTGTTTGTGTACAGAAATGCTATCAATTTATGAGTGTTGACTTTGTATCCAGCTATGCGACTGAATTTGGCTATTAAATCTAGAAGTCTTTTGGTGGTATTTTTGGGGTCTGCAATGTACAGTATCATGTCATTTGCAAATAATGATAATTCTAATTCTTCCTTTCCCATCATTATTCCTTTTATTTCTTTCTTTTATCTAATTGCTTTGGCTAAAATTTTCAGAGCTATATTGAATAAAAGTGGTGAAAGTGGGCATCTTTCTCTTGTTCTTCATTGAAGAGTGAAAACTTTTAGTTCTTGTCCACTTAGGATGATATTGGGTGTTGGTTTGTCATAAATGTATTTTTATCATATTGAGATAAATACTATTTATTCCAGTATTTCTGTAAGATTTCTATCATAAATGGATATTGAACATTGTCAAAGCTTTCCTGCCACTATTGAGATGATCATATGGTTTTTGTCTTAGCTCTGTTAAAATGGTATATTACATGTGTTGATTCATGTATGTTTAATCATCCCTGAATCCTGGGCATGAATACTATTTGGTAATGGTGTATAATATTCTTGATGATTTGTTGCATTTCATTTGCCAGTATCTTATTAAAGTTTTTTGTATCTATGTTCATTAGGGAGATTCCCCTGTAATTTTCTTTTGTGGTTGGACCCTGGTTTTGGTATCAGGGTAACACTTGCTTCCAAGAATGTATGGAGAGTTTTGCTTCCCTTTCAGTTTTATTAAAGAGTTTTGAGAAGTAGTAGTATCATGTCTTCTCTGTTTTTGCACAGCAAAAGAAACCACCAACATAGCAAAGAGAAAACCCACAGTGTGGGAAAAAATGTTGTCAGCTGCTCCTCAGACAAAGGACTACTATCTAGTATATATAAAGAATTAAAAAAAAAAAAAGCAGGCCCTCCAAATTTAAAGATCCTATCCAAAAATGGGTTTCTGAGATTAATTCACACTTCTCAGCTGAAGAAGTACAAAGAACAAATAAGTATATTAAAAAATTAGAACAGTGCTGAGATTCCATCTCACTCCAGAAAGAATGGCTATTATCAAGAAATCAACCAACAGCAAATGCTGGAGGGCTGTGAGGAAAAAAGAACTCTTTTCTACTTTTGGTGGGAGTGGAGACTGGCGCAACCACTATGGTAATAAGTGTGGAGATTCCTAAACCACTAGGATTAGAGATGCCCTTTGACTCAGCTATTCCCCTTCTTGATATCGTCCCAAAAGGTTTAAAAGAATCAAAGCACAGAGCTATATGCACACCTATGTTGATAGCTGCACAGTTTGTAATAGCCAAATCTTGGAAACAGCCCAAATACTCATCAACTGTGAATGGATAAAGAAGATATGTCTTTTTTATACGATGGAGTACTATTCTGCCATAAAGGTGGATAATCTTGAGACATTTCTAGGTAAATAGATGCACCTTGAGACCATACCCTTCAATGAAATAAATCGTACATACATGTGTATATACCATTGTTTACCTGATGTGAGAAACCAAAAGTGTCAATAAGGACACACATGTACTATAAATATTGTCAAACATGAAGTAAATTTTCAAATGGGGAAGGGAATAAGGGAAGGGAAAGAAAGAAGGGAAAAGTAAAAAAAAGATGATAAAAAGGGGAAAAATGGAAACCATTGTTTTGTAAATGAAGAGAGGATAAAGGGTTGAAAAGAGGACAGGGGAATGGGAAAAGGAGGTATATCATTTACAGGTACAAATTATCTATCATGAATGTGATCATGATGTATATCTAAAAGGCAGCAATAAAATCTGATTAGAAAAGAAAAAAACAAAAGAAAATAGTACTATAGACAAAATAACTTTTAACATGAAATTTAAAAATTCAAACTGTAGATTGATTTAAAGAGCAATGAGCATTTCTGTATTTTAAAATTTTTTCTTAATTTTTGCAGTACATAATGATTACGTTAATTGTAGGGACTTAATTGTGCATATGTAAATTCCCTCTCCACCCTCCACTCCTTTTTTTAATCTTTCCAGTTCAGTTTATTTTATTTATCTTCTAAGAACTTATAAAGTTAACTATCATATATATATGTTGAAAAACAGACTAAGGGGACAAAGAGCTTATAATACATTTAAGACAATTGTAACAAGTCAAGGTACAATTTTAGATACATTGTCTGCACTGGATTTCAATATAATTTTTCTTTCTCCTTTTTCCTGTCATGTGTTATATATGAGACTACATATAGATAGATAGATAGATAGATAGATAGATAGATATAACTTTTCATATAGGAGGAACTACATGATACTAAGCTTGTGTGTATGTTCCTACACTATGGTGTCAAGATGTATTAATTTTTTGAGAAATAACTAACTGATTCTTCTTTATGGTAGAGCACTTCTCCATTGCATGTAAATACCACGTGGTTTTATCTCTTCATCTCTTGATGTACACACAGACTTTTTCTAAGGTTTACCTATTATGAATTGTACTGCCATAAGCATGGGCGTGCATGCATCTCTGTGGTATGATGTCCTTAACTCTTTTGGGAAGATACCTAGAAGGTGAAAATCTGGTTCAAATAGAATAGGACTGTATAGAGTAAGTATATGGAAATTAGTGTAAATTAAAATAATTCAAAATTATTATTAAAATTTTGAATGTATTTACTGTTGGGATCATGTAATGAATTTGTCCCCTACACAAATTGCTAGAGATGCCGTCAAGGATCTTGCTGTATCTTATTCAAAGGTAATTTATCTGAATAAGGTAATTATCCTGAAAGAATATATGATACTATACAAGTTATTTTCCCATTGCTGCCACCAGTTGCTGGCACTCACAATGTAAAGGAGGACAGGCTTTTGCTTATGGTTTCAGTGGGTCCAGCCCATTGGCGACTGGATCAAAGGTGGAAATGACTTAACTGAAGGGCCTGTCAGAGAATAGCTGTTCACCCCAATGCAGGCAAGAGACAGAGCGAAAAGAGAGGAATGGGGGCAAAGACACACCCTGTGAGGACCCTTGAAGTCCACCCCAGGGACCTGCTTCTGTCAGTACAGCTCCCCTCTTAACGTCACCTCCAGTTGTGATCACATCGGGGGGTTTAATTCACTGCTAATTTCATTGTCTTGTGACCTGATGACGTTCTAGAAGGCTCCCCTCTGATCATCCAATACTTTCAGGAGATATTTCATATCTAAAACATAACAAAGTTTATTTCATACAAAATAAAAAGTAGCACCATAATAGCATATTTACATCCAGTTCACGTGTTCTCAAGGTCCGTGAGCAAAGCTGAATGGCCGGTAGAGAGAATGCCCATGTTGATGTACACACTTGCATCCCAGCATCCCAGCTAGAGGACACTAAACTTGGAGAATGTGTCATTTTTACAGGAACCACAAAAGCCTGACCATGGTCTGGAAGGAAAATTTGTTACATTCTTCTACTAACCCAATCCTGACAAACAGCCAGACTAAAGAATAGTTGGGACCTTATATTATTGGGCATATTTAGAAACATGAAGAACTATAAAAGCCCTAACATGAAGTTTCTGTCCCAAAAATTATGTACAAAAATGTTAACACATCCACCGAAGAGTAATTTCTATCATTAAAAAACAGAAATCATCTGAAAATCCACCAAATTACCCTTTCATTTTAGAATTATTGTTCAAATGATTGTGCATCTACTTTCTAGAATTATACTAATGAGTTACCACAATACTGTTCCGGTAGAGGGTGCATCAGGAAAGCAGCTCAGAAGGCGCAGCTGAGCACACGGACCACAGTCATCAGCATTCACTGTGTGAGTCCTTTGTCTTTTCTATTAGTCTATGTTTTCAACCCATGAAAACTACCTCTGCTGGAACATAGCCACAGCTCATGCTGATCCTGTTTACTTCCCCTTCCTTTCCCTCTTCCCATCCTCCACCACCCCTAGATCCCCTTCCCATCTCCACAATGTCCAATTTTAAAATAATAAGTAACGCAGTACAAATGAACATAATAGCATTTTCAATAAAACTGACACCTAATGTGAAAGAATAATAAAAACATTGGCATTGTTTTACTGTTTTTGTGCAAATAGTTTTGTACAACATAGGAGAAAAATGCTAGATATTCTTATCTGTTCGTGTACATTACAGTGTCACAAATCAGAATGCCTTTGGAAAAGTCCTCTATACACTGTTGGGAGAATGAAGGGTAAATACACATTTTGATAATTATATTGACTTTGTAAATGCACTAGAAGCATCTTTAAGAATATTGAGGCTTAGGTATCACAAAAAGAATAACAAAGAAATTGCTTACGCCTCCATCAGAAAATGAACATGTATTGGCTTTTGAAATAATACAAACAATATTCTGAATATCTAGCAGCTCTCAGAAGGAGTTTGGTCACCCGAATGAGAGGATCATTTGTACTGAGATATGTAACAGCCTATGTGTCCGATCAGAATGGCAACAAAACAGTGTAGCATCAGCGCAGAAGTTTGTCCAACGTCTATGGGAAGTGAGCCTGTTTTTAAACTGAAGAATCTGTGTTTCTTTAAAAAAATTACCAAGGTCATAAAGACTCCACACTAAGCATAAAAAAAAAATTCTCTTCACATATAAGACTTGTTTTCTGGACAGATTTTTACCAAAGGCAAATTAATAACATTTTAATACCAGAATTTCAATTTAAAATTAGTACAAGATTTTAAATTAATGAAGAATCTTGAAAAATCTATTTAACCAGACATACTATGAAGCACAACAGCTGTTATAAAACATTTTGAAATGAGCTGATTCAATTGAATACACAATGTTACATTTCAGTAATATTAAAAAATTTATAGGATTAATAAATTCAGGTTATATTTTAAATATACATATTCTCTCCACTATCAACACAGGCAGAAAGATATAATTTTTAAAGTCAAAATTTTTAAACATTCTAGGTCATCAGAAATGTATGGTAAATTCTTCCATACACAGAAGATTCTGAAAAAAAATAATTTTTCGATTTTAAAAGGCTAATATAGTTAAAATGGTACCAGATGAAATTCATTATCATCGGATAGAGTTCTTTGAATGTGGTTTCTTCTCAAACCACTGGGTAAAATTAATCACCTGGAACTCCCTAGAAACCCCTTTTCCAAGTGATCTCTAGTCTTCACTCAGTTTGTTCGGTAAGAGTTCACAGAAAATCGGATTTTAAACAGGATTTCTTGTGTGTGCTGCTGGGAATGGTTTATTGCAGCAGCAGAGCAGATGAGAGTCAGAACCATCTTGTCTCGAAGTAAGAAGAAAGTGACAAAGCTGGAAGAACAGAGGATGGTGAGCGATGCGAAGCTCTCAGGAGTTCCCTGGGGGCTGAGGCACCGGCTTCAAGGGCTGCTCTGAGGTCACTGACTCAGATTGTCTCGGCTACCTCATTCCGCTTTGGCGTTTCCACTGAATTTCTACCACAGTAATATACCATATAAATAAGTTTCTTTTTCAAAAGTAGGTTTCACACAAGCAGACAACAGTGGTCACCAGCCCACGGGAAGTGTAGGGGGAAGCAACACGGAGGATGTTTTTAAAGAAGGACCTAAATATAGGTGCAGAGGCAGAAGTTCCAGTGTTCTACGGCACAGAAGAGTTATGACAGTTCACAATTCATTATATAGTTTATAAAACACTAGAAAGGAGGAATTGGAATATTCTCAACACAGCGAAATGAAAAGTATTTAAGGAAATGGAAATGTTAGCTAATGTGATGTGATCAGTGCATTTTGAATATTTACCAAATTATCAGAGTGCATCCAATATGTACAATTATTATGTCATTGTATGGAAAGAAAATATAAAACAAATAAAAAATATAATTCAAATCAGAAAAAATACTAGAAACAGGACTGCCGCACAAACATCAAATAAACTTGTGTGTAACATTTTATTCATTTATCCGTAAAGGAATCGGCATGACAGTAAAACTGTTTCAAGGTGTATGTCAAGAAAGAGAGGTCATTATCATCAGGGAATTCGTGAAAAGGAGTTAATAGGCCTTTAAGCTGAAACCCCAAAACTTTGAGTTGATCCTTCCTACCTGATAAAATGTTATGAGTTAACATTTAATTTCACAGTTGCAGGGCTTTAATAAAATAATAAATAGCAAAGCAAAGCACAGGTGCATCCTCCTAGATAATTAAACAGTTCTTGAGTGAGCCTGGTAAAAAATGACATTGAAAGGACACGCAGTCTCCTTCCAGCTTTATTTTCAACTTATGGATATTCTCTTCTCAACAAAAGTATCTTGTCACACATAAAAAGATTAAGCAAGGTTACTGAAAGACTGAAAGCAATTTGTTGTGACTTTCACAACCTGGTATCGGTATTGCCAGGGAAAGCATGGGGAGCTATTGCATACTCAATGCTAGCTTTCTAAAAATGCAAACTAAATTATAATTAATATGTATTAAAATTATAAACAGCACATTTAAACCAGTAATATTCGTGTTTAAACTCTTCCCTTAGCTTATAAAAGAATGGTATGAAGAAAACAAATTTTAAATCTTTATTTTATCAATTATATCCCAATATTAGGGCAAAATATAAGAAAAATACTTCCCATATCATATTGTATCTTTAAAAATATAGAATAAGTAGCATACATACTTTTAAAATAGAACCCAGTAATTCATTATTAAAATATTACGGCATTTATCTATACCTCTGTATACTAAAGAATCATAATGTCTAGCATAATCAATTGAATTTCTTAGAAGTATTATCACCTTTAATTAGATCATGTTTAAATAGGGCAAAATTTTTTAATTAAAAAAATTGTGACAAGTTAAATATAACTTTGTTTTCCTAACACATATTTCCCACTCATATAGATGGCAGTTTGAACGCCTGCTGGTTTAAATGGTCTCATTATCACAAACTGCCTATCTGGGAATGGTATCTCTACTACTCTCGGTTGTCAAATAACCCACCTGTTTTTAATTAGTTAACTCTCAATTTCTACCTACAGCAGGCCATTTTAGTTATATATGAAAGCTGTTGTAATAGCACAACTTTCATTTAACATAGTCACATTTAAAGTTTTTTTCCAGTCGTAACTACCATATGTGCATAGATGTTTATCTCTGTTTCTTTTTCTGTCATTCATATATATGATATATATGTTTATATGTTAAACTTCCAGCTATATAACTTGCTAGTAATTTTCTATTTTTTAAAGAGAATAAACAAAAACAAAACAAAAAGGTGAAAATGATCCAAAATTTCAAAACTAATGTCCATAGTTTCTATTTTAATATACTGTCAGACCTTGGTTTGCAAGTAACTTGGTCTGCAAGTGTCAGCAAGATGAGCAAATATTTCTAACAAAGTTTAACTTGATAAATGAATGATGTCTTGCAATAAAAGAGTATGTCACACTGCCTGTCAAAGGACTGTGTTTTTCTCCTGTTTCACTGCTGTGATGTACAAATGTTTTGGATTACAGGAAGAATGAATTAGTTTCTCAAACCAAAGTTTTACTCTACTTTTAAAATACAGAAATAATAGACATGTTGAATCAAGTCATCCCCTTAATAATTTTAGGCTTTTTGTCTTGTAATTTTCCTAGTACTATGAAAATCTCCAATCTAAAAAATTTGGGAAGTAAAACTAGTTTATCTCAAACCTTTGCCAAAGGGCCTTGCATGTTGAATATATAGGCTTAACAAGCAAATGGAAGTGTTTAAAGAAAATAAACATTTTCTTAAAAGTCAAACAAGCAGAAAACACACTAAATAACCATGTTACAATCTGCTCATGGTTATGGAAGACAAGATTTCTCACATGGTTACTATTCATGCAATTGATTATGTATCACTACTGCTAAAATTAGGAATCAATCTGTTTATACTAGAAAGTAATTTACAGTAAATGCCTAAAAGGACTTACTTAGTCTAGAGACATAGATAGTAAGGTCTCAATACAGCACACCAAGTTCATATTTGGAAGTTTAGTGGTAAGTATAACACTGCGGGGCTTGGGCACTTTGACAAGTACATGGGTCAGAAGGGCCGCACGCACGTGAATGGATGAATGACCCTATAAAAATGGCTTCTGAAAGAGTCTACGCTCTCTCACCCCTTCCTTCTGCCATGTGAAGACACCAAAAATGTCCTCATCAAATTACATCATCTAGATCTTTGACATTTCCATCTCCAAGTTTGTGAGACATGAGTTTCTTTCTTGTATATAAATTTTTCACTCTATAATGTCTTGCTGCAGAAGCATATAGTGGAGGCTAATCCAAGAACATCATGGTCTTAGTTAATTTTCTCTCATTGAGGAGACAAAATACCTGATGCCCAAAATTAAGGAGAGAAAGATTTATTTAGCTCACAGTGTGTGGAAGTTTCAGTCCATAACCAGCTGGCTCCAAGACAGGGTGGTGTGGTGACGGGCAACAATTCAAGTTGGCAGAAGACAGCAAAACAGCAAGAGTACAAAGGCAGAGGGCAGCCTCTTTCCTCTCTTACCCTGTAAGCAGGCTCCCACCGTAAGGGGGGTTAGTGCTCATGGCTTCTCCACGCCCTCTTCTTGCACAGGATGAGGATGGTCACAAAATGATGGCCTGGGCCCCCTGATGAGTCAGGTAGCTGAACTTCAACGTTTCAGCCATTGCAGCCACCTTGGACTCTTATTTTTGTAGTTATTATCGACATTAGTGGTCAGATATTTTACATTTCTGACTGTGTGCTGTTCTGCACATCAAGAGGAAGGGAAAATGTCAGGTTCGTTTACATGACAGTTCAGAAAATATCAATAACAAAAATAACTATCATAAATTTGAGTTATGCCTGGGCCACAGGAAGAATTGTGTGCTTTGACTCATAGTAGACCAAAGATTGACCCATCTCATGTTGAGGATACAGCAATGAAAAGAATACAGATCCTACTTTCAAGAAGCTTATATTTTAGGGTGGCAGGTAGAGAACAAATAATTAAATAACCATAAAAATATGGCTTTGATATTGACAACCAGAGTCTAATGCTACAGTCCAATCAAGGTGCAGAGCCGTTAAAATATATTAAGTGAGAATTTATATGGAGAAGGAAAATGGCATGAGTAAATTATAGCTGTTGCTTTTTACATATCATGTTTAATAATTTCAATTTTTCTTTTATTCAATGATTACAGTAATTATAATACTGATTGAATTCAATATATAGCACAGTTTAATAATTTTCAATGACTGTCCAAACTTTTATGATTATCAAATAAATGACAGGGCTTGCTGTGCAGCATGAGTTCAGTTGTAGATTTGTGAATATACCTCATTTAGACTCTAGACCAGTGGTTTTGAATGCTGAGTGATTTAATATTTTGAAACATCACTGGTGTACTAGACTTATTCCCAAACATTGCTGTATGTTAGAACCAGTAAGGGAGATATTTTAAAAAATGATAGGTTATACCAATGTCAATCAATCAAATGAGAATGTTAATGGATTGGAACAAGCCATTAATAAGTTGAAAACTTCATCAATGATTTTGAAGTGCAGCATAGTATAGAAGTTTTTGGCTCAAGGAAAACAAAAAAGTAACACAAATTATATAAATTGATGGTGATGGAATTATTGGGGGAAAACATATGTAAACATTTTGATTTATCAACTGACAATTTCATACAGTTTAAATTAAAATTAAATAATATCCCTGCAGAAATATTTATTTGCTTTTCCTTAAATGTTTTACAGAAATGCACTTTTACTGTGGATGACACAGATGATTGTAAAGTTTTATGGGTAGAGGATATCTCCTAAGTCTTAATTCAGTTTTTAGCCTCACTTTAATCTCTTGTTGTAACTGAGGTTTTGTAGAGCAAAATTTAAGGCTGTTACATCACCATTTTCATATGCAAATAAAAATAGTATACTAAAATACTGTATAAATTTACATTTGTCTTTTTTCAGACTTTGAATGAAGTTAGATTAAGTTCTCTGGTTAGTTGAGACATTATGAGACTTTTCTCTTGTGATTTAAAAATGCACATCCCAAGGTCGAATCCATAGCAAATAAGCTAATTAAGCAGAGAAATTGAAATTGAAAATGATGAGAAGAATTGGTTTAGCCAAATGTTATATCAATTTGTACCTCAGTGTCCTTTCACTAATAAAACTGGAATTTACACTTGTGCTACAAACCTGCCATGAGTGAGTTAGCATAATGAAGATGCTTTCACCCTAAGCTTCAAAGACGCTCAGCCACAGTAACGTCTCGACTTTCTGCTCTGTTGGAACAAATCCATTTTCCTATCTGCAAAACAAGAAAGAATTGCACCTTTGTGTGGAAAGCGTTGGAAAGAATCAGGTCAAATTCCTTAGAACTAGCAATATTACAGTTATTTTTTTGTAAACTTGTTTTCTTCATTTTTTGAGCTCTAAAACATCCACAAATGAACTCCAACAAGTAAATACAATGCAAGTCTGTAGCAGAAACAATGGCAAAATAACCTGATTTGACTGTTAAAAATTATTTACTGAAAATTTTCATTTTTTGTGAGATTTTATTTTCTTATTGGCATCAGTGGCAGAGTACAATTTTTCATGAATATACATCTGTATACAGAAACACTATTTGGTCACTAATTATATTTTTAAATTTTTATATTAATTTTAGATATAGAAATGTAAGAAAAATAAAAATAAGGAAGAAATTCAGTTAATGATTGAACTGCACGGTGTGGTTGCATCTCATCTCCTTCTGTAATTTTAAGGGCTTCCTCTCTGACCTGTTTTCCTATTTTTTTCATTATTTTGTTTCCCATACTTTGGAATCCAATTTTGTCTTTATTACCACTTTTTGTATTTGGATGTGCTGTGAGTTATTCCATGGAAAGAATTTAAGCAGTAATTTCCTGTAGGAGGTAACTATGGATGCACACTTATTTTGTCCAATGTATTTTTCTTTGAAAAAATATTGAGAGAGTCCTTCATTCGTTGTATAATATGTAAAATGTATTAGGGATTATTCTTTCATATTCTAGCTTATATTTTATCAAAGGCATTTTACATCTACTATCTCACTTCATCATTTTAGTACTCTTACGATGAAAATACTGTTAGCCCCAGTGTAGAGGTGAGCCACTAAGATTTAAAGAGTCTATATATTTCCTCCATGTAAGTTGCAAATTTCTGCTTTGCACTAATATTTGTTTGAATTTGGTGGCTATGTTTTCTCTCTCCAATAGAAAAGAGAAATGTTTATGAAATGAAATCGATTGAAGAGTGAGTGGAAAATTTCTTGAGATTTACAAAATAGTTAAATACATGGCATGATGTATTTAATTTAAAGTCTATAAAAATCCAAAGATTAAATGTAAATCACTCGGTGATGCGAAACAGCTATTCACTTTACATGTACTGCTCGAGCAAGCACAGCCACTTCACTGTGAGTAAATGCACACACGAACATGTGTGACAACTCAGTGCAAAGTGTTTGTGTCTACATATAGATTTAATTTGTACACTGGCTAATATGCTACGGTCAATAAGATCTCTAAATTATATAGCATTTAGTGACTGTGTGGTCAAAATACACAGTTGTAAAGAGAAGCTCTTACCTCAGGTTAATGCAATATGAACATTAAGTGCAGAGGAACAAAACACAATTCTTATCTGGATCATCTACCTAGTTTGCCTTTGTTTTGCCAAAATCTTTAAAAGACATCGTCCGTGTGAATGGAAAGGAGCTGTGAGACTTCACCTGGCTGAATGGAGAAACATCTGTTCCCTCGCCGGGAACCAGGCCCGTTCTGACTCATGGAGTTTGGAGATGTCAAACAAGTTTGAATTCTTCTTGGTACACAAAGTTAGGTGTTTAGGAAAAGCTACTTGAATATGTAAATGGAGGAATTCTGATGGTCTGAAAGTACCTTTCTCAGATGATAAATGTCATCTCAAGTCTCCTTTAAAAAACCTTGCACCAGTGCTTATGAATATTGATTTTGTAGATACTGTGAAGACGCGGCCATACGCTTGTGGGTCCAAAATCCTCATCTGAATACCCAACAGATCATTATCAATATTTTTGAGGAAAGAATGGAATTTCACAAACATGTTAGTAAATTTGAAAGACAGTTACTTAAGAGGATTTTAAAAAGTCGATATATGAGAATTAATAGTATTTTTAAATTGCTTTCTTTTTCCTCTTAACCTAATAGATTACCTAAAAGGTTAAGGAGAATATGGCTTATCCATTCATTTCCAAAAATCATTCATTCATTGATTTGTATACTTATTTAGAAAGCATTTGCTTAATGCCAACTTTATTCCAGTACACTGCACCTGAAGCAGGGAATTTGTATTTGAACAAGACCTGTATTACTCATGATTTAATAAATTTCAAATGTATGAAAGAAAACACTGATCAGAATGCATAAAAATTAGTGAAACACCTTCTGAATGTAACTATTATGAAATTAATTAAAATTATTCCATGGATGATGATGAGACATTCAGACATTTAAATTGATTTCTATATGAGCTTAATGCAACTTCTCCAGGCATTAAGGGGTAAAATAAAAATGTTTGAAGTAAAAAATGGCTCAGGGATAATTACAGACAATAAAGAAGGGGTTAGTGAAAGCATGCCATGATGAAGGAGGGAAAGAAATAACGGATAGCTTATGTGATAAAGTTGGAAATTGGAAAGAAGGCCAGAATATATTGTAGAAGGCATTTATAGGCTAAGTAGCACACCTGGGTTTTATTCTAAGAGCCATGAGAAGACACGGAAACTCCGAATCTGGGGAGTGAAATGATTTGGCTCACGTATTGTGCCGAGATGGCCGCAGGAAATGCTGCCCTCGTGACTGTGCAAACAACTGGACTATGCTTTGAGCAATGAAATGCATAAGACACTACTTCAGTAGCTTAAACACAGTATGAGGCTAGGAGCAGTGCAGAAAAGAGAACAGATTTGAAATACAGACCTGAGGAAAACTGCGGGACCAGACAGGTCATCTGGGGGGAAGAAGACCTTGTCAATAGAATGTATGTTCTGGTATCATGCATGAGAAAACATTTATCCAATGTGCAGCACTTCATAGAGCAGGGAAAGGCTAGGAAAGGAACATGCTGAATATTTAACAAAGGGAACAGCAAGAACTTCAGTTGTATAATAATTTTGAAGTCAGAATGGTTATTCAGGAAGATATTTGGCATATAAGGCATAGTGAGAGGGTTCAAAACTAAGCCCAGAGTTAGGGCACAGTGCAGAGAATGATGTAAATAAACAGTCCTTCAAAGTAGTGCCTCAAGGAGTAGAGGGAGACTCCAAGAGACACAGTTTCCAGAAACTCAAGAAGGACATATTTGAGATGGACAGTGGTGTCAAACTGTTGCACAAGTTCAAGATTAAAGGTGCAAGCTATGTGTAAATTAATGTAATTTATGTATTTTGTTAAAATTCCCACTGTACTCTACTTCATAAGAGCACAGAACTTGGTTCATTCTTTTTATATATGCCTGATTATAAAACAAATGTAATTAACAGCTATAAAAATTTCTTGGCTTGCAATTTTGAAAGAAAAAATTAAAACCTCCGTTAGAAATTAATGTAATGTCTCTCAGGCATAACTCTGAATTTGTATTATGTGTTGAATTCTTATATAACAACATTATTTTGTCATATAATTTCATAATAAACTTGTCTAAGGGAAGAAAAATCAAAAGTATTCATATTTACTCTTTCTACAGAGGTCAAAATAGAAATAAGATAATTATTCAGATTTCCACACCCAGTTACAGTACCAGAGAATGAAAGAGCTGATGATTATAATTTGGGAGGGAAAGGGGAGGAGATAAATACACTGCTATAGAAAGTTTAACTGAAAGGGTAGTAACCTAACTGACACTTTGGAGATCTTAGGTGACAATTATAGTTTATTTATTTGATTATTCAGTGCATTTTAGCAAATCATGCAGCAATGAATTCTCAGTAATCTGTTGAAAAATCTGGCATTTTCTAAAATTGTCCATTTAAACTTTTTTTGGACAAATATTATAGACCTACAGCAGGACTGTGAATTGAACCATAAATCTACAGCATGTTCAGTTTGAAACAATATTTGTAACTGGCAAGGAATAGAAACTGCAACTGTTAATTCCATATAGTGCTATACATAATTTATCACAACCTTTAGGATGTTCCAACACCTGAAATTAAATAGAAAATAAAATTATTGCCTGAAGGTAGTGGAGTCTGATGTTACACAAATAGTTTATGCTATTATTGTGTACATTACTCAGCAGCTGTGACCTCCTTGTCATCTCTTACCACATTCTCAGAATATTAATTTAAGCTCTTGAGTACGATGCCTCTAGGATATGTTATAAAAACATATTTTACATAGCGAGTTTGACTAGTTGCTACCATGATAATGTATCTTGGTTTCTTTTAATATGCTCTAGTAGTAGATCATTTGAGAATGTTGTCAACTATTCTTATCGATCAATAAATCATATTCTTGGGGGCTGGTGATACAGCTCAGCAGCACAACACCTGCCTGGTAAGCATAAGGTCCTGAGTTCTATTCCCAGTACCCCCCAAAATGATATTCTTAGTCAAAGAACACATGGTAGAGATATTAGTTATCTTAGTAATGTTGATGAGTTCAATTCGATTGACAAAACGTATCTATAATATATAGTACAAAATACACCTCTAGATTCTGGACAACTGTTAGTGAGTAAAACATATGCTTTCACCTCTGTAGATTTATAAAAGTTTTATTGTTCATTCATCTAATTTTTAAAAGTCTGAACAAAAACAAAATCAAAAAGAAAATAAACTAAAACTTTTATTAGTGGCTAATTAATATATTTCTTCTCTCTGATTCTTAACAATATGACTGTATCCTATGAATGAATACTATATATTTCAAAAATCCATTAAATCCAGACCTCCCTCCCCAAAATCTAGATCTTTTTCTTAATTTAATCAACACATTACAAACTTGTTATGTCAGGATCTGTGTTTAGAGGAACCATGATGAGCACACCCAAATATTCCTCTGCCCTTGTGCATGAAGTTTGTAGGTGATAGTGTGAGCTGGCCATTTGTTTCTCACACACACACACACACACACACACACAACCAGTGTTACACAACACGTATATGTGAGACCTAGAAAATAAGAAGAGTGTTGTGACTGACTCCATAAACTCTTGAGTAAAATTCAGTTCACCCTTCCACGCCCATCCCTGTTAGCTGCTATCATGAATCAAAGTTTCTCTGGGCTCCTTCTCTACAATACACAGTTTTGTGTGTACTGTATCACTTTGTCTATACATTGCAAATAAATTTTAGAAAAACCGTGACATTCTCAACCTCTTCAAAATTTTCCTCTCCTTCCTAGAATTTACTGAAACTATAATTTCTACCAGTCTTCTTAAGGAGGTTTCCCTATTGTCCTACAGTCCATAAATGTCAGGCATGGTGAATGGGACACATCTACCCTCAGAAAAGCTTTTAGATCATGTATGTTCTATAAATGAACTGCAAAGAGCATAGAGACCAAACAAATGTACTGTATATCTTTCTTTGGGGCACCTGGTTATACCAGTAGGTGGTCACTTTTCTTCCTAGTTTGCCGATGATGTTAAATGCATTGTCTTTTATGGATTCTCTGTAGACTTTTACATAATTCTGGGAAATTTTGTGACCAGCCTGAAGCTTTAGGTTCATAATTGTTATACTTCTTCACTTTACTGATTGGCAGGTATTTACAATGAAGCAGAAATTGTCAGTTTTCTCTTTCCTGCCCTATTATCTAATCTAATAACTCCAGTGACCTCCCTGACTCGGCCCTTCACCATCTCAATTCAGTAGCCCAGCCCAGGAACACCTTCCTGATCTAAACGTCCATTTCCATTTACTCATCGCTACTACTGAAGACAGTGTCACCACAACCATTACCCGGGCTACAATGCTGCTACAAAAACTAACAAAAGTCCAGTATCAAGTAAACTCCTCAGTTACTGTACTGTGCTAAAAATAATTATATTTATCAATTATCCAAATGAGTAATGTTTTAATGTTCAAATGCACTAATTGGGACCTTACCAGGAGCTCTTGTACTTTAGGAAAGGAACATATGTAAATGACAATAATTACTTTCATTATAAATTTATCAAAGCTGAACTATGAAATATGAGGAAAATACAAACATGGGGAATGCACTTAAATGTTTTTCTGCATATCAATTGCAGATCAGCATTTATAAAAAAATTAACATTGCTCTCCAACATTTTTGTAGTAAAATTATAGCAAAACATAGCAACTTCTGTGCTAGCAAGATATGTTCCTTGATGTCCCTCCTTAAATTACTCATCTTGCCTAGATAATTGTTGGGCCTGTAGGCCAGAAAATCCCAACACTCAATTTTATGTTATTAAGAATGCAAAAATGTGGCTTCTGTATCAGATAATACTGGATATTCAGATCAAAATCAACTTAAAAGTTATGAACTGAAAGTTACCATAAATTTTGGCTATGCTAAATTACTATACGGCATTCGATGTTTTCATATGTAAGACTACAGTACAGGAGAGAGGCGCTGGTGGATTCTCGATAGAGTAAAGAAAGCTTGATCTTAACTTTCAACGTGCAGCTGCCCTTCTTTTAGCACTGCATGTAGTATACTATTTTCCCAGGTGCCATTACTTCTGCAGAAAGAGGGATCGTAACTGCTTCTCTAACTCAGAGATACTGCACAGCACCAAAATTGTCATCAGTTATGGATATTTTGCCAGTAACTCATTCTTGTTGCTCTCCAAGCACAGAACTTGTTATTAAATTTGCTATATTGCTTTTGGCAAACATTTTGGCATAATGAGACCGCTTTGTGTTTCCAAGAAGAGTGACACTGCTGTGGTTTTCAGCTTTTCTCCTTTCTAAAGCACTGAATCTATCAACTTTGTACTGTAAAACTTTCTTTTGTCCTTATGCTTTCTGGTGAAAAATCTCAATCGGTATTTCATAGTTACTATAGGTTATTAAAATGATTCAAAATTTTTGTTGGCTACAGTTATGGTTTGCCAAAATTTCATAAGAGAAAATGCACGACAACCTGGAGGGGAGTGAATGAATATTCCCAATAAGAAAATTCAATTTACAAATGTTTCATTTACTCAGTCATTCTTTTCTTCTTTTCAGGTGTTTGTGCAAAAGTGTTGAGTTGCCCTAGAATGCTACATTCTGTCATTAGTCCGTATATAAGTCTCTGAGAAGTCAAAATATTCTCTTAAGGTCAAAAGCCAGAGTGTTATAAAGGATGGATAGAAATCCCAGCCCCTAAGCTCTGTATTTTTTTATTTTACTCTGTTGTCCAGTATTCAAAGGAATGAAAATTTTCCTCATATCTTACCATAACCATTGCATCAACAATAAATTCAGATATTACAAAGAGAAAACTCTTAGATTTTCTTCAGCAGACAATATCATTCACCAAAATTTTAAGGATGAATAAAAAAGCAATACTCTGAAAGTGTTTTCCTCCCAATACAGTTATTACATAAACTTGTTAGTGAAAGGCTAGGGAAGCGCATTATAATTGTTTTGCGGATTTGATGTAAGACTTTGCTCATTGTCCCTGAGTGAATTCACAGAACATTGCACTGTAGCTGGCTAAGGAGGGAAAAGACAGTACCAGAAAGACAGGAAGCGGTTATTGTTACAATCGCTTCTCCCCCCCCCTCTGCCCTCTCCTCCTCCTGTGCTTCCCCCTCCTCTCGCCCCCTCTCCTTCTCCCTCTATCTCTCCCTGACCTTCTCTCTCCCTCTCTCTCTGTCTCTTCACTCTCTGTGTGTATGCATTTATATTCATTTCTACATATTTTCAAGCTTAGTTAACAATATCAATTATTTATTTAGAAAGCAATAGAAGGTCAAATAGTGTGACTGATATTTTTCCTTCTGCTAATCATTTGAGTCAATTAGGACACCTTAGTCTCACCCCTATACACACCAATTCTTTGCTTTTAGTTATGTTTTCCAAGAACCTGAAGAACCTGTTCTATAGATTACAGGAGTGAAAAATCATTCTTCATTTCATTTATATAAAATTAAAGACTCTTATTGCAATTTTTCTATAGGCAAAATCTAATATTTAAAGCCATGATTTACACTGAACAACTTTGCCTTATCTATTACATCACAGACATTCTTTGTCATATATACTTTTCAGTTAAGTGCTATAACATAATAAACTGCAATACCACTGTTCCTCTTGGAGAAGTGCTAAACTATTTGTTAAACTTCTTGCTAAATTTCTTGCGTGAAGAATATTTAGAAATCTGAGGGTCAGAAGAAGAAAGTAAGTCACAAAGGAACTAAATAAACAAAGAACCATAATTCACTGTATAGTCAATTTAAAATCAGCTTATGCCCATGTTTAGGAAAAATGGTCTAGAACTGTGATTCAAATTAGTTTTCCACAAACATGAATGAATGCTGTGTCAATGAAATAATGGAATAATAAGCTAAGCACAGTATTTTATCATGAACATCAGAGTACTAGGCAGATTTGCATGTTCAAGAATGTGTAAAATCTTGGTCTGTTTTATTTTATTTATTTATTTTGATACTGAAAATCAAACTCAGGATCTTGTGCTTACCAGGCAGGCGCCTATGCTGCCGAGCTATATCCCCAGCCCAAAATCTTGATGTAGACTTGAGTTCCCACTTAATATCCACTGGCAGTCAATTCAATGCAATATGACTCTCAAAAAAATGCAATCTGACCTCAGCAGATAATTGAATTTTAGAAAAGGAATAGCCTGATATGAGAACCTACAAGGAAAACACTGATTTCTTGCAGTATTTTGGTACAAATTCAAGTGTACTGTGGCATTCATCTGTGGCCTTAAATTTCAGGTGAAGTGTGGTTATCAGAAAGTGTGGGTATTTTTAAGAAGAGGGGAGAAAATCATGCATAGATGTGGAATTCCAGAAGCATGTAGGGCTCTCAGATAGGTGCTGGGAGGTGTTTGGCTGGAATGGGTATGTAAAGAGAAGTGAGAAGTAAACGTGCAGAAGTGGAATATCCGAAAGGAATGTGAAATGTAAAACTAAAGACAATTCCTTTTAACAGTAGGTACATTGGGACTATGTACATTTTAAAATGGTCTGAACAGATATTGCTGAAAATAACTGTAAAAAATAGCCAGATCTAAGTTTTAGCCAAGGTCTTGGTGGCTTTAAAACCTGTGCCTTCGCATACTTGTTTGCTAATTAGTTTGATTTAGCAATTCCACAATACATATGTATCTAAAAGCATAAGAAAACAAATACACTTGAAACCATTATGTTAAGTGAAATATATCAGACTCACAAGTGTAAATACTGTATGCTTTCTTTTACTGAGGAACCCAGCATATAAATAAATTACACAGCAAAATTAGATAACAGGAAAGAGAGCTTTTGCAAAATTGAAGAGGACTAAGAGAGGGAGTGGGAGAGGGAGGGAAAACGAAGGAGATGAGAAAAAAGTAACTTTCAAAAAAAAAATGAGCTCCGTTATGTACATGGACCAACCCTCTCCGGTGAATGTAATCATCGTGCGATGCAAACAGGCCCTAACAAACGTAATGAAGCTTTGGAGAAAGGTGCATAGAGATGCTGGCCCGGCAGGTTACGATTTTTTAGGGGGACAGCGGTTCTAACTTAGGGGTATTGAAAGATGACCAAACTGGTAAAGGAGGTCACATTGGAAATGGAAAAGAAAATGCAAGTCTTCATATATTTCTAAGGTATAGACTGATGGTAGAATGCTAAGATGTTTGAACAAATATGGAAACATAGTTCCCATTGTACGTTATTTACTTCAAAACTTATTCAGACCTTCTCCTGCAGTCCTCATAGGTGAGTAAAGAGCAGAATGTAACTATGTTTTTACCAACTACCTTGTTACTGTTGGCCCATTTTTCTCTGTGACATCAGCAATGGGCTTTTCCAAACATCCTACCTCTGAAAAGGCCACTAAAAGTTCAATACATTCTCTTGGGATGCTATTTTTTAGAATATAAGCATTTACTAAACAAAAATTGTTACAAACATCTTTGCCCAGTTTTTATTGAGACATTTCTGTATTTATTACCCTCTGAATGGATTTCCCACTGAATTGAAATTCCCACATGGGGAAAAACATAACTTTCTTTTAAAGATGACCCTCTATAAAGCACTTAGAGAACTAGAAAGTGAAAAGGTCTTAGCATGATTATTTAAGCAAAATAATAAAAAATTTCCAGTGCACATAGATATAGACAGAAAGGATATTCGGAGTCTAGGAGTCTTTTGGTGACCTTTTCAGAGTCTTCTATGTAGAGGGTCATGTCATCAGCAGTAATCGTAACTTGACTTTTGCCTTCCCTATCCATATTGCTTTTGTGTCTCCATCTCGTCTTACTGCTCCAACTAATGTTTTGAGAACTATGTTGAACATAAGAGGTCATAAGAGATACCACTGCATTGCTCCTATTTTTAGAGGGATGATTTCAGCTTCTTTTCATTTATTACGATACTGACCACTGGTTTGATTGGTTTGACATTGAGGTCTTTGACAAATCTTCTATCCCTGTCTTCTTCAGGGTTATTTTACACTCATAGGTGTATTTTGTCAAGTGCCTTCTTTGTGTCTATAGAGGTGATAATGTGAGTTTTGTCCTTGCTTCTGTTCGTGTGATATAATCACTGCTGTGCTTATGTTGAACCATCCCTGCATCCTTAGGATGCACCCTACTTAGCTGTAATATTATCTTTTTAAATAGCTTGTTGCTTTCTCTTTGCTAGTATCATGCTGTGGGTTTTTGCATCTATGTTCATTAAAGAGATTGACTAGTGGTTCTCTTATTTTTGGTTGGGTCCTTTTCTGTTCTGGAATCAGGGTAATGCTTGCTTCCATGAATGACTTTTGGAGTACATCTTCCCTTTTGATTTGCTTAGAGTTTAAGGAGCATTTGCTTTATAGCTTCTCTAAAGTTCTAGAATTGCACAGTGAATCTGTCAGGACCTGCGCTTTTCTTAGTTGGTAAGTTTTGTATTACTTCTTGAGTTTCACTGCCTGATATTGGTTTATGCAGTATTTTCGTGTTTTCTTGGCTCAGCTTTAGTATATGTATCTAAAAATTTATTCTTTTCCCTTGAAGTTTCCTTTTTATTAGAGTACAGACAATCTAAGGAGTTACTAATCATGTTGTGGATTTCAGCAAAACCCGTTGTGATTTCACCATTGTAATTTCTAATTGCACAGACTTGGGTCATTTCTATACTTATTTTGCTAAGATCGGTTAAAGGTTTGTGTATTTTGTTTAGTCTTTCAAAAAACATTACTCTTTGTTGCGTGTATTATTTGTATCTTATTTTCAGTCTCAATTTTAATAATGTCTGCTTGATCCTTACAATTTCCTTCCTCATATTAGTTTTGGGTTTGAATTGTTCTTGCTTTTCTAGGGCTTGAGGTACTTCATTAGGTCATTTACTTAAGCTTTCTGCTTTTCTGATGTTGGAAATTCGCTGCTGTGAATTTCCCTCCTGGGACTGCTTTGGCCGTGCTGCACAGGTTCCAGTATGCTGTGCTGGCATTATTCGCATATGAACTGTCTAATTTACTCTTTAATTTTACCTCTGACTCATTGATTATTAAAGAAGTTTTTAAACATTCAAATGAAACTATGCACACATATGCTTTTTAAATTGAGAAATTTGGAGAAATAGTCATAACATTATTTTTGCAACTTTTTTTGAAAATAGGAAGTTTTCTTATATATTTTTTATTTTAAAGAAAATAGCACAAAAAAAGAACAATAGCAAAATACGAACAACAGAAAGCAAGGACATTAAAAATGATACAAGGTTTCAAACCAAATGATACGGATTAACAGTGGTTATTATATTACACATTGTTATCTTCAACGAAGTACTTTGTTATAAAAAGTTGAAAATGAGGCATCTTTAAGGTACATTTATGGGATATTGGAACATATCATATCACTATCTGAAGAAAACATATTGCTTGTTTCTTGTCAAATGCTTGAGGTTCTTTTCTATGTAGGAAGTCAACATTCTACCGTTTTAACCATCACAAGAATGCTTTTCGGAATTATATCACTTTAATGTTGATATATTATCCTTGGCAGCTAATCATTCTCACATTTTTCAAATAGCTATATTAATGTATTTGGTCAAAACCAATGTTAGGAGTCTCCTTCTGTCTATTACATTTATAAGTGCAAGTGTGTGTGTGTGTGTGTGTGTGCGTGTGCATGTGTGTGTGTGCGTGCATGTGTGTGTTGGGCTATATCTGAGCATGTGGGTATGGAAAAATTGTTATCAACCATTCACAGAGCTTAGCATAGAATATTTCACATATGGGTTGTATGATGGTAATCTAAATTTTAAATTTTATTTCAGCAGTGTTAAATATATTTCCTTTCATCTGTAAAACAGAAGGAGGGGATTCTCTGTCAAGTCCTGTTTTGGTAGTAATTTTTGCACTTTAATTGTTGAATTACCTAAAACATATCATTCTGTAACATAAGAATTGGTAGTAGCCATTGCTTTCATTGTTAAAATTGTGTTACTTATCCAGCTAGTGAATGTTAGTCGATTGATTTGAGTTTTCTACATACAAATCTAACATTATGAAATTTTTAGTTTAATGTTTTAAGCAAAGAGCATTAAATATAGTAACTTTGAAGCAAATTTTACATGGTAACATCTGTAAATATATTAATAAATAAATATGGACTTTCAAAATTAATTTTAAATGAAGGAAGTGATGCTGAATCAAGTGAAGATTGAGAAATTAATATCTCAATGAATTGGAAAAGAAAAAAGGTACTAAAGTATTTTTGCATATTTATTGCAACAGAGGAGCAATACAGCAGTATGTAACATTACAAATTCTAAAGCAGTAAAGTGGACAATATTAAGAGATATTTTCAAAAAGTATATATTGTATTTTGTAAAATTTTTTCATTGAATAAAAACAAATACATTGATTATACAGTAAATGGACAATGCATCTAAGTAGATAGTTCTCAAAAGAAGACATAAACAGATCTACGAAAAATGCTTAACAGCACTAATCACAAGGTGAATGCAGAGCAAAAGCACAATGAGACGTCGTCAAATACGAATAAGTGGATTGAATGACAATGATAACAGCTGGGGAGAATGTAGGTAAAATTGGAACCTACCTACCTGGGTGTTAGATACATTAATTAGCATAGACAGTATGGAAGTGTGTAAGGGGACTCCTTATGAGGTTAAAAAAGATAACAAACATATAATCTACTAGTAACAGTCTTGCATATATATCCAGAGGAAATAAATCAGTACACTGAAGAGTTGTCTGCAACCCTCTGTTCACTATAGCTAAAAAATTAAAGCAGTCAGAGAACTGATGAATTGCTGACTGGAAAAAGAAAATGTGGAGCATGTATCAGTGGAATGTTCTCCAGCCTTAAAGACACAGAGCAAAAGTTCTGCCATTTGTGGCAATATGAATAGGGCTGAAGATCATTACTTTAAGTGAAATAAGCTTGGTGCTAAGTAATAAGAACCACATGGTTTCATTTATGTAAAACAGAGTAACAAAATTTATCTCACACAAGCCGAGCTCACAGTGCTGGTCACCAGAGGGTTAGAGCGCTGGAGGAGGGGTGTGATAGGGGAAACGGTGATCCAGATGTCATGCGTTAACTGGGTAGTGCAACAATCTGGG
Source organism: Dinomys branickii (assembly GCA_004027595.1). Classification (NCBI taxonomy): domain Eukaryota; kingdom Metazoa; phylum Chordata; class Mammalia; order Rodentia; family Dinomyidae; genus Dinomys; species Dinomys branickii. Next base: position 161,438 of record PVLD010002103.1, read on the forward strand.
GTGCTGTGGTGCAACAACATACAGTTAGCAACAACATACAGATAGCAACACTATACAGTTAACAAAGCTAGAAAAGAGAACTTTGAAAGGTTTCACCATAAAGAAATGATAAATATTTGAGAAATATACATATTTAGTTTGATCTAAGTAATATGCAATATGTCATGTTTTAAAATATAGCATGGTGTCTCGGTTACTTTTTTCTTTGCTAAGACAAGATACCCAATGCCCAGAATTAAAGAAGGAAAGGTTTCTTTAGCTCACAGTTTGTGGAGTTTCATTTCAGTCCATGCTCGGCTGGCTCCAAGACAGGGTGGCACACAGCAGAGGGCAGCTGTTTGCGGCAGTGGAGAACAGCAAAAGCAACGTGAGCAAGAAGGGAGAGTGGCAGAGAGCAGGCTCTTTCCCTCCCTTACGTTGTATGCAGACAGCCCGCCCCAGGGCCACTGTAGCACTCACACCCATAATCCCAACATGGGACCGTGGATCAGTCAAAAACACTAAAAGCTCACACCCACGACTGCATAAGGCTTTGGGGAAATATTCAGACACAAACCATAACACATGGCATTCCATTATTATGTAAAACACCTATGTTTCTATGTGTCATTTAAAATAAAATAAAATACATGACCTCAGTGCTCTGGTGGGTTCAAGGAAAGTTGTAAGTTTGTAGACTATGTGTTATTTATTTATTTCTAAAAGTGAGAATAATTCTCTTTTAGGTTTCTATATCCTGAGAGAAATCTGGCACCATTTACAATCATTTTGAAAACTTCAACACAAAATTTGTTCTCAGTTCTTTTCCAACTTTAAATAAAGTTCCAACTGAGGTTCAGACCCAAATATTTGGGGAACTACTTTTAATAAATCCTGTATTATCACTTCTTTCCCCTAGCTAGACAATTTTTAATATGTAGGAAATTGTGACACTGGCGAAGGGTCCCATTCAAAGGCTGAGATGCCACATGAGCTGACACAGCTTGGTGGCCTCCTGCTTCGTTCTTATTGCATGAGCCACTAATGTTAAGCTAGATCGCTCTCTACTCATTTCTAGTAACATTTTGGAAACATAAAGATTCCCAGTTTAAACCAACACCATATTCTTCCTTTCTTGAGGTTATGGAAAAATAGAGTAATTTTAAGGCATTAAAATGATAAATAAAAGTGAAGAAGACAGAAAATAAATAGTAAGAAAGACCATTTCCTGAGAAATGTTTTCAGCTACTCCCACTGTGATGAGATGAGTAGTTTTTCATGCATGGATCAAGAGAAAGGATGTGGTAAGGTACTGCTCTCTGATGTCTTCCCGAAAGTAGAGTTAGAATAATAAAGACTGTATCAGACTTTACAAATCTCTACATGAATTTGCTCATGATCTCAGGGAACTTTATGGCCTTAAAAGTTCCATTTTAGAACCTTAAAGATTTCATTTTAGGTGAAATCTAGAAGGATTCTCAAGTAAATATCTGGAGTGCAATTGTTTTTTCATTCTCTATTTATAATAAATTCATTTAAAGAAATCAGAACAAGAAAATGTATAGCCTCAGGCTGACAAGAAATAAAATTGTATTTGAGTCTATTCTTGATGGAAACCAAGACACATCTATAGATTTACAAACCTAAGAAGAAGAAAACAAAAAACAACAACAACAACAAAAAAAACACCCTCACTTGGGTTTTTGAACTGGATGAATAGAATTATTAGAACTGATAAAAACGTTTCTTCTCTAGCATACTATTGACAACTTGATGTTGTCTTTTGAGCTTTCATAATTTCAGCACTAGTAGTTTTCCTAATAGAAACAGAAAATTTAGTTCTTTCTTCAAAATAGTTTAATAAAATTGGAAATTACAGTAACTGAAAGTTATAGGCTCTGTCTCAAAACAAAAACATAAGAGGTGGGGACGCGTCTCAGTGTGACTGCGCTGTCTTCACCCACCAGTACCCGAGAGAAGGAAAACAAAGAGAAAATGAGAAATGCTGTCCTGTGCTTGTTCGGACCCCAGTAAAGTTTTAGGAGTACACAGCGAGCCAGGCAAGGTCAGGTGTGGCCATAATTCCAGTAATCTGGGAAGCTAAGGCAGGAGGATTTCAAATTCAAGCTGTAACCTGGACAACAGAACAATTTAAGGAGAAACTATCTCAAAATAAAAAGTAAAAAAAAAAAAAAAAAGAAAAAACCTTGAGGTATAACTCAGTGAGAAGGTCCTAGGTTCGACAACTAGTACAGCAAAAATTAAAAATTATAGCCCCAATTACATTTAAAATTTTTAAAGTTAAATAAGTTTAAAAATTGGTATGCTACACATACCTTTATTCCAAATGTCAACTTGTGTTTCAATAATGTAAACTCCAGTATCTCTTTGGTTTAGGTCTTAGATACAGGTAAATATTTTGTTCTATAAACTGTTAAGCTAGTGAGCAGTTGATGCTTCATATTGATTTTTTAAAATTTATGGACCATCATTCCTTCATATACATATATCTCTTTTTGTTGACATATTCCCTTTAAGTGTCTATTGATTTGCATTTTACGTTAAGTGACTGTATGCATATTTTATGTAGTATAATCTATGTATGTGTAATGTTATTATTCCTTTCTCCTTGCCCCAAACTTAAAATTAAAAGATATATTTGAGTTTCTATCATTTACTTCTAAATACTGCATAGTAATATGTGAAGCAACTACATTTTCCCTGCTCAGTGATAGAAAACCTGACAAGCTATAACTTATTCCCTACTGCTTAAAACGTGAAGCTCAGTGATAAAGATGATTTTATCTGTACAGTCCTTTATTAATCTATGTAATAATTTCTTCAAGATATACATACATCAACAGCAGCATTATTTACTCATAATATGTAAGAAACAAAATTTAACCAGGTGCCACCAGATTTATAATGGCTCTGTCCGTTACACTGCTACCAGCTAGGCACAGGGATTGTCACTCTCGTCTTTGCTAGTGCGTTGAATAATTCGATTTTTAATTTTTGACAATTTTGTAGCTAAATTTCTTTGTTTAAATGTTTTGTTTTCTGTTTCTGATAGTTTGGGGCCTTTCTTCATATTTATATTAGCCTTTCAGATCATCTCTTTCATGTCTAGAATTTATGCATAATATGTTAACTCTTATTTCCAGTGGAAATTCTCATTTATGCTTATTCATTTGCAGGAATCCTTTATATTTTATAGAAACAGGTAATAATTATAAATTGCAAATATTTTCTGACAGTGGGTGGTAGGGCTGTTAACTTCATCCACAAAGTCATTTATGGAAAGAGGTGTTTAAATTTGAGATTGTTGTCAAGTATATCTCTCAGAATGTGTCACATTTCAAAAATTTCTATTTCACAGAAAATCACATTTTAAAAACAAGTATGATTAAATGTAGATTTAGTTTGCAATTAAGTTGTTTTTAAACGAGTCACATATATTTATGAAATTAAGGACCAGATATTGAGTATATTGATTTTTTCAGGTTGAACTTACTAAACATTCTCTCCTTCCTCTAATCTTTTTGGTATCACATCTTCATTGATGTAAATACAGGTCTGTAAAGACCAATATTTCTCACCCTTTTATTTTTTCTCTCCCTCTCATTCTTTTGAGTATATCCTTTTTTTTTTTTTTTTTTTTTTTTTTTTTTTTTTTTTTTTTTTTTTTTTTTTTTTTTTTTTTTTTTTTGCTTCCAAGAATTGAACTCAGGACACTGTGTTTGCCAGCCAGGCACTATGCCATTGAGCTATCTGCACAACCCTTCAGTATATCCTTGTTTGAAGTCAATGTACTTATGGATGTATCTTTTCTCTACATAGCATATGCAGTAAGAATCCTTGAAAGCCATAGTGAGATTTGATGATTTTGTAAATGGTTATAATTAATGTCTATAAATGGCAATTTCATTTCAGTGTTTATAGTGAGTCCATTTACTCTGATATTTTCTATGACTTTTATTATAGTGTTAATATGTTCTGCATTATGTGTTTTACTCATTTATTTTTGTGTTAGGATAAATGCTTTATCGATGCTTTATGTTTTAGCTATTGTTAGCACTATCTTTTTAATTGGTGGCTAGTTATGTAAACAAATACTGAGTTTGTTGGTTGATTTTGTATCTTACAGTCATTGAAATCTACTAAGTGTAAGTTTTTGTGTAAACCACTATGGTCTACAAATATTGTTTTAACTCTACCCTGAATTAATAGAATATTAATTAATTTTTGTGAAGCATCAGCAATTTGAGTGCTGTGTTAATCAGCAAGTGAAGAATGTCTTTTTGTTTTAATTGATACATGCTTATTTTTAAATTTTTGTTTGTGTTTTTTATTCTTTTTAAGATTTTTAACTCAAAGTGAAAACAGGTGAAGCTTTTCTGTTACCATGCCTTTATTTTTTATTTTAAAGAGATTCAAAAAACAATAATAAAGTAACAAAGACAAAACCAAAATAACACAACACAAAAACATTAAAAACAATACAGGAATTCAAAACAAGATGATAGGAATTCACAATGTTTGTTATATTGTGGTATTCTTATCTTCAATGAAGTTGCTCAGATTACCAGATGTAAGCATACAGCATTGATCAAACATAGTGAATCTCTGTATTGTTTCTAAAATTTTCATTATATATTTATTTTAAATTATTTACTGTTTGTTTTAGATTTAGAGCAATATTGAGCAAGTACAGTTGCCTTATGTCCCTCCTGCAAAGGCACAATACAGCTCTCTGTAGAGATCCTGTGTGAGTGTGATACATTTGCTACAATCATGAGCCTACATGCACACACACTTATAACTCTAAATTCCAAGTCTATGAGTTTACTCTTGCTGTTGTAGTCTATGGGCTTTGACAAGTATATAGCCATAGTTATGCTTTACCGTACTATCCTAATATATGTAGTTTCACTGCTCAAAATTACCTTACATCCTCTGCCTGTCCATGACTCCTTCCTCTGCAACATCTGAAAACCAGAGACCTTTGTACTTTCTCCATGGTTTTGGCTTGTCTAGAAAGTTACATGTCCAGCGTAATACAACATGCAGTTATAAGAGGTTTCTGCAGAGAATCAGCAGGAATGGGATGGACATATACCCTGATTGCATCACATTGTGGTGGGCAAGAAGTCACGCAGCTCGCCTCCTGCAAGGTTGGAACTCAGTAGATCCAGTCATGTGATGCAGTTCCAGTTGCGGGTCCTGAGAACTGAGAGGATTGATGATACAAATTCCAATCTAAATGGAAGGTGCAGTGTGATGAGACAGCTCATGTGGTCGGCAGGGAAACAGAGACATATTTCTGCCTCTTCCACATTTTGTTCTCTTCAAGCCCTCAGTGGATTGAAGGAGGTCTGGTCACACGCATGAGGGCAGTTTACTAAGTCTACAGGTTCAAATTGTAATCTCATCGAGGAGCACTCACAATAATACCCAGAAATAATTAATCTGTGCACTATGTAGCCCAATCAAATTGACATACTAAATTAACCATGACATTGGCATCTTCCAATTATATTTCTCGGGGAGTATTCTGTTTTGTTTTGTTTTTTCTTTTTGTGACACTAGGGATTGACTTCAGGGTCCTAACAACAAACGATATCCTCTGTATCTATCTCCCTTTTAAAATTTTTATTTTGAGACAGCTGTCTTGGTTACTTTGCTCTCATTCTTGACAGAAAATACTTGATGCCCAGAATTGAGGAAGGAAAAATTTATTTAGCTCGCAGTTTGTAGAAGTTTCAGCCCATACTCGTCTGGCCCCAAGGCAGGTGGCACAGGGCAGAGGGCAGCAGTTCCTGGTGGGGAAGACAGCAAAGCAACGAGAGCAGAAAGGGAGGAGAAGAAAGAGCAGCCTCTTTCCTGCCCTTGCACTATGTGCAGACCGCCCGCCCCAGGGGGTGTGGCTCTCATGCCTGTAATCACAGCATTGGGCTGTCAATCAATCATAAACTCTAGAAGCCCGCCCTATAACTGCAGTCCAAGCAGCCTCTTTCCCGCCCTTGCACTGTGTGCAGGCCGCCGCCCCAGGGCGGGTGTGGCACTCACATAAATATCCCCAGCACTGGACCACGAATCAGTTAAAATCTGTGACTGCATGAGGCTTTAGGGGGACACCTAGACACACACCATAATAACCGGATTTCGCTAAGTCTCTAAATTGCTCAGATTGGGCTCGAACTTGTGAGCTCCCTGCCTCATTCTCCCAAAGTACTGGCATTATAAGAGTAACTTCCACACCCAGCTTTCAGTTAACTATGCCGCAATAAAATGTCCTCAATTTTTTCATCGTTTGATAATCTATTCTTTCCAGTGCTAGATAATTCAATTATCTGGATATGACTCAATTTATTTAACTTGGTTGCTTCTAAGTTTTGAGAATTATGACTAAAGTTTTTGTAACTCTATCTGGACGATGTTCATAGTGATCACACAGTTTCAACCTCTTTGGCTGAATACCAAAGAGATTCATTGGTGGTTACATGAAAAGAATATATTTAGGCATGTGAAAAACAGTCAAACTGTACTCCTTTTTCTTTATTTTGTTTCTTTGTTGTTTTTTGGAGCAAGATTTTGCTATGTAGTTCCGGCTGGCCATGAACTCACTATGTATGTAGCCCAGGCTGGCCTTGAACTTGAGGCAGTTCTCCTGTCTTAGCTTCCTGAGTGCTGGGGCTCCAGCTACGCACCATTCTGCCTAGCTGTCAAACTGTATTTGTGGTTGGCTGACGCATTTTCCCTCCCACCAGTGAGGAATGAGCATTTCTATTGCACTACATCCACATTCACACTTGCTGTGTCAATGTTTCGGATTTGGGCCATTTTTTAATTTTAAACATTAAAAATCTGACAGAACAACAATGAAAACAAAATCTAAACAACACAAAAACAACAAAAATGATCCATGATCTCAAAACAAAATGAGAGAAATTCACTGTGGTTACTATATTACATACTGTTATCTTCAATGAAGTTGCTCAGTCCACTAGACATAAGAATGTAAGTTTGATCAAAAAATCAAAGACAGTAACAAGTAGAAGAAAACAAAATTAAAAGAAAGAACATTGGAACTTTAATGGGGATGTTCAGTAGTTTTCAAAACCTGAAACATATTTTATTGGACATCATTTCACATGCTTACTTTCTACTGAAGTCTTTGCTCATTTGTACTCTAGATTTTAACCAAAAGGCCAAGGAGTGATCTTTACTCATTTTTAATTGGTTACTTTTTTAAAAAAACTGTTCCTATCATATCGTGAGTAAAGTGCAGTTTTTATCAGATGTGTCTTTTGCAAATGTTTTCTCCCAGTCTGGAGCTTGTCCTTTCATTCTCTTGGCATTGTCGTTTGTGAAGTAAAAGATTTTTCATTTCGGTGATGTATAGTTCATGAGGCTTTTTTTTTTTTTTTTTTTTTTTTTTTTTTTTTTTTTTTTTTTTTTTTTTTTTTTTTTTTTTTTTTTTTTTTTTTTTTTTTTTTTTTTTTTTTTTTTTGGTCTTTTTGAAGCAGGGTTTTACTATAAATTTCAGACTGGCCTTCATGTCACCATGTAGCCCAGGCTGGCCCAAAACACACAGCCATCCTCCTGCTGCAGTCTCCCAAATGCTGGGATTATAGGCGGGCACCACCTGGTCCATCAGTTATTTCTTTTGCGGATTATGCCTTTCATGTTATATCTAAAATGTTCTCACCAAACATCATAGCCATCGCATCTCTAAATCCAGAATCATCTGGATCTTACCCTATACTATATAGTGTTCTAAGGTTTCTTTAGTTTTACATCTTATATTTAGGTCTGTAATAAATTCTGCTTTACTGTTCATAAATAGTTTAATATTTATATATTTTGTATGATGACACCTAACTGTTCTAGTGGAATGTGTGAAAGGACTGTTGGCCCAATTCTATACTTTTGCTTCTTTGTGAACAAATAATTGATTATATTTTGTTGGTCTGTTTCTTGTTTCTACATTCCTTTTAACTGATTGTGTTAAAAAGAGACATGAGACTTATATGGGATGACACTTCATATCATATGAGTTTGACTGAAATTCTGGTAAAGACTGTGGAGTAGAATCAACAAAGATTAGAAACAGCATTTTCCGAAACTGATGAATACACCAAGCTACAAATGAAGAAGCAGTGAGCACCAAGTAAGAAATCCAGTGTTTTTCTTTTTTTTTTTTTTTTTTTGAAATCCAGTGTTTTTCAAAGTCATGGGGATGGGAAGGAGGAAGAACAAGCAAAAACTAACAAGAAAATCCCAGCCGTGACAGGAGTAGTGCGAAACGGAAGCTGACGTCGTTCCTGCAGATAAACAAGCAAACACTTGGAACTTGGGAAAAGGTAAATAATCAAGCAGAATTTAAAACAGTTACCTGTGTATCTAGTCGGAGAAAGAAAAAGGAATAGCAGAGTGTATGATGCAAGGAAAGCAGAAAAAATTGAGGCAAGAAGCAGCAAAATAAAAAACAAATATAAAGAGGGTCAATTAAATGAAAAGTTAATCATTGAACCATTATTTGAATTCATGAGCAAGCACACGGCTAGGTTTCTTAGCAAAGCAGAAAGAAATATAAAACATACAAGACTGAGAAATGAGAAACTGCACATACTATGTATGTATAATATATAATATTCTATGTATATTATAGAAAACATTGTACCAATAAATTTGATAATTTGGGCAAGTTAATAAATTACTAGAAATGTAGCATATCAAAGCTATGAGAAGAATCAATAGAAAATGTGGATGACATTGTATATGAAAAGAAATTAAATCCCCAAGTTCTCATTTGTTGTCCCGCACATACACATCCAGGCCCAGAATACTTCAGTGATGAAACCTACTAAAGAAAAATAAATGAAATACACTTTAGAAAACCAAATTTGTTGGGAAAATAGTTAGAAATGAATGCATACCAATATGTCTTTTGGGAAATCGACTTTCATATAAAAAACATGACTTTTTCTCCATAGACAGACAATATTATTTATACACATGGAGTAAAAAATCTTCCAAAATATACTTTTTAAAAACTCAACAAAATATAAAAAATAATAAAAATAATAAAGAATAATAAATGAGATTATTTTTAAAATGTATGGTTGCTGGACTTTAGAAAGAAATCTAAATTGTATGTCAGTAGAAATCCAAAGAATGATTTTTTAGTAAATGTAGAAATTGATTTGTCAAAACTTAGCTTCTATTTATGATAAGTAGTTTTATCCAAATAAAGAAAGCAAATTTCTGTTGCTTTACTCAACTAATAGATGGCATTTAATTATGACAGATGCAGTAAACTAATACATTTTTAATTATTGTGCTTATTATATGTATACTGTGAGAGAAAATATATGCATATGGAGATCATTCAAAATATCCCACATATGGGCCACCAAAATTCACAAGGAAATTTAAGATATAAATTATAAAATCAATGACTGCATTGAAAATGGCATTTAATGTTTTTACTTAAAATGTAACAAAATATCAAATATTTAAAGAATGAGCATAATAAATGTCTGTAAAATGTCAATAAAAGAATTATGAAATGTTATTTTAAAAACTATAAAGTGATTGAATGAATCAAAGGAATAGTGGAATTCAAAGATTAGAAGATTCAAGATTTTTTTTAACTGCAAAGTCCTTGCAGGTTTTCTGTGGAAATTCGAAAGCCAATTTTTGCAAATTTTGTGAAAATTAAAGGGTTACTACTGGTCCAGACCCACTTAGACAAGGGCCTATTAGCAGGACTTCCCTTACCAGGAAACAAAATTTCTTTTACAAATCTATGGTAATTAACATCTTGAACATCCCAGCAATTTCTTCTTTCAGCTGATTTTGTGTCTCTTTAGTTTTTAAAAGTGATTTTAGCTATTTTCTTTTCCCATTGTTTTGGCTGAAAATCTGATCAGGTGCCTGTGAGAACAGGTTCTGATGAGCTGGGAATTTTGGAGACAGTTTTGGCCTTGTTTTCTCATGATTCTTGTGTTTCTGTGTTGAACATTGTGAGATCAGCTGGGATAGAGATGGTGCCCCTACAGTAGAGACCTCTACTCTAAGTGCCTCGGCCCATGATGTCCCCTGTACGCTATCTGTGATTCCATGTGCTGGTGTTACTCCATGTGGGTTCAAATCCTACCAGTGCCAGTGGAGGAGAGAACAATCATCAAAAACAACATCCAAAGAACAAATCACATTTCAACTCTTAATTTCAGTTAATTTCTTAACTCTTTCAATACTCCAAGAAGAGAATGAAAACCAGTGTTGGAAATAGGCTGGCAGATGGAAGAATAAAGAAAAAGGGCAGGCAAAATAAAAATGACAAAAGAGGAAGAAAAAGTGTTTTAAAAGCTTTCGATGGTATATTTATGACCTACCAGGAAGCGGGAGGGAAAGGAGGCATTAGAGGCTACCTGAGGGGGCTCAGGGAAAGAGAAGGATATACAAGCACAAAGTGTGAGCGGCCTTGAGAAGCTGGAACCCATGAAGTGTGTGTATCTGCCTGCAAGAACCCAGTGCTGGGAGACCCATCATGTAATGTGTGTGAGGGATGACACAGTGGGTCCATATAAATCACCGCAGAAGGTAAAACACAAACCCACACCCATGCACAGTTACACCCACACTTTTGCCCCATTCCCACACACGGGGAGGAAGCGAGTGTGAGGGGCAGAGAGTACTCAGCCCCCAATCCAGAACAAGTGAGTTTAGGGGGCCTTCACCAATCTGCCCATTTCTAGGCCCACTGTCTTTAGATCACTAAATTTCTAATTTTTCTCAATTTTGTAAGGACATTTATTTACTCTGCATCCTCTAGTGAGTTTCAGCATGAGGTTATCTACCAGCCACAAACTTCTTCATTGCTGGTTGTAACGTAAACTGCTATAACTTCTATGAAAAGTGGTGTGGACATTTTGCAAAAACAAAAGCAAAACCTTTAAAATGGAAATTCTATTTGATCAGACTCTATGTCACCTAGGTATAGCTCCCAAACAGTGTATTTATAGAAAAACATTTCACAATAGATAAGCTCTAGAAATAGTCTAGATAGTCATTGCTAGATGACAGGAAAAATAGAATGTGATGAGAAGATATTTTTCTCACTCTGTATAACCAACAATAATTACAGGAATGCAGGGATGGTTCAGTATATGCAAATCAATTAATGTTATACAACATATCAATAAAGCCAAAGACAAAAACCACCTGATCACCTTAATAGATGCAGAAAATTCTTTTGACAGAGTCCAACATTCATTCAAGATAAAAACCCTACAGAAAGTAGGAATAGATGGTCTTTACCCCACTCTGATAAAGGCCATCTATGACAAACCAATGGCCATCATCATACTAAATGGACAAAAATTTAAAGATTTTGCTTTAAAATCAGGATGAAGACAAGGATGTCCACTGTCACCACTCCTATTCAATATATTTCTGGAAGCATTAAGCAGGTCAATCAGACAAGAGGGAAATAAAAGGAACAAGGATAGGCAAGGAAGAAGTGAAATTATCGTTATTCACAGATGACATGATACTCTACACAGAAGATCTCAAAAAGTCCAACAAAAGGCCTACAGATTTAGTAACCATATTCAGTAGTGTAGCTGGATACAAAGTCAACACTCAAAAATCAATAGCACTCATGTACACAAACAACAAACAGAGAGAAATTAGGGAAACTACACCTTTTGTAATAGGATCTAAAAAAACAAGGTGCTTAGGAATCAATCTAACAGAGGAAGTAAAAGATCTGTACAGTGAAAAGTACAGTACTCTGAAGAGACAGGCTAAAGGGAATTTCAGAAGATGGAAAGAAATTCCTTGTTCATGGATAGGAAGAACCAACATTGTGAAAATGACCATATTCCCAAAATTGTTGTACAGATGCAATGCAATCCAAGTTAAAATACGATTTGTGAACCACACACATCAGGAGAAAACATTTCCTAAAATTCATCTGGAACCAGAAGAGGCCTAGAATAGCAAAAGCGATCCTGGGCAACAAAGGCAAGGCAGGAACATCACAGTCCCTGACTTGAAAATATATTACAAAGCTACTGTGAAAACATTAGCACAGTACTGGCATAAAACAGACCTGAGGATCAATGGAACAGATAAGAAGATATAAACAAAACTACCAACACACTCAGTCACCTTATCTTTGACAAAGGGGCCAAACATGTTCAGTGGAAGAAAGAAGCGTCTTTAATAAATGATGTTGAAAAAACTGGCTTCCCACATGCTGCAGACTATAACTAGACCACTCATATCACCATGCACTAAAGTCAAATGGATCAAAGATCTAAATATTAAAACAGAAACACTAAATCTACTGGAGGAGAAAGTAGGTAAAAATCTTGAAGAAGTAGGAGTAGGCAGAGAGTTCATGAACAAAACCCAACTGTATGGGAAATACTTCAAAGAATCAACAGCTGAGATCTCATCTTATTGAAAAGCTTTTTCATATCAAAAGAAATCACCAATGGAGTAAAATGTAATCCCATGAATTGGGAAAATTTTAGCCAACTGCCCCTGAGAGAAAAAACTTCTATCTAGAACATATAAAAAATTAAAAAAAAAAAATCAGGCCTGTAAAATTCAAAGACCCAATCCAAATGGACATCTGAGATGAATACACACTTCTCAGATGAAGAAATACTAATGGTGAATAAATATATGAAAAAATGTTCACCATCATTATTAATTTGAGAAATGCAAATTAAAACAACGCTGAGATTCCATCTCACCCCAGAAAGAATGGCTCTCACTAAGAATTAACCAATAACAAATGCTGGAGAGACTCGGGAAAAAGCAATGCTGTATGGCTGGTGGGAGTGTGGATTGGTGAAACCACTGTGGAAACCAGTTTGGAGACTCCTCACAAACTAGGATTAGAGGTCCCACTTCACCCAGCTATTCCACTTCTGGGTATTTTTCCAGAAGAACTGAAAACATCATACAACAGTGATTCATGTGCACCCATGCTTATAGTAGCATGGTTTGTCTTAGCTAAATTTTGGAAACAACTCAAAATGCCCATCAATTGAGGAATGAGTAAAAGAGATGTGGTATTTTTATACAATGTAGCATTACTCAGCTATCAATAGCACCCATATTTACAATCATATCGCTTGCCTGGTGTAAGAACATGTAAGAGTGAATAAAACCCAAAATAGATAGATAATTCAACAGATAATATGAAAAGGAAAGTAATTTGTGCAAAGAAAGGAACAACTGGGATAAGGGAAAGGAGAAAAAGAAAGAAAGAAGTAAGGGAAAATACATATGTACACAGGATAGTTGGGGTAACTGTACTGCTGATGTCTAATGGTTTATTGAAATGAATAGTTAATTCCTATTTTTTTTCTTTTTGACCAATTTTCATGTTTATATCTGGTAATCTGAACAACTGCTTTGAAGACAACAATATGCAATATAACGACAATTGGTGAATTGCTACCATCCTGTCTACTGAAACTCTATTGTTTCTAATTTTATTTTTATTTTCTTTAATGGCTTTATCAACCTTGCATTATTATATTTTTTAATCTGAGCAACTTCGTTGAAGGTAACAATATGTAATATAATAACCAGTGATAATTCCTATCATTTTGTTCTGAAACCCTGTAAATTTTTATTGTTTTTGCTTTGTTTTGCTTTGTCTATGTTGTTGGTATTTTGCTATTGCTTTTGATTATTCTCTTTAAAATAAAAAAATTTAGATTCTGGTTACTACACATGGAGTGGGGTTCAATTTTAGATTTCTTTGTATCGTCCATGTGATGCTAATGCTATCATGCCATGAACTACACTTGTAATACAGAACTAAGATCTTTCAGCACACACTTCTCTTTTATCCATAATTTTTAAAAAATTATGCAAAAAGAAAATAAAAACAACAGATAAATCAAAACAACACAGAAACAGTAAAAACAATACAGAATTTAAAAATAAGATATAGGAAATTAACAATGTTTGTTATATTAAATATTATTATCTTCAATGAAGTTGCTCAGATTACCAGATGTAAGAATGCAAGATAGATCAAACAATTAAACATTAAGTGCTCCTTTAAATAAATCACTAGCAATTAGTGGTACAATTATCTTAGCTATGTTGTGTGAAAAAATGTTAACCATATTTTGTCACATATTCGTCTGAGACATTTGGGAGATGAAAGGTAAATAATTCACTGATTGTGTCCTGAGAAGTCTAAAAGTCCTGTAAGAAGTAAAAAAGAATATTAGTAAGGAAATTTTATATGATTTAATAGTGTGCTGCCAGTGAAGAATAAGTGATTCCAATAAACATGAACGTACCAAAATTTCTGTAACAACGTTATGATCGGAAACTTTGGCTTATGTAATCTCTTAGAGTCAATAAAATCAACATATACAGATAGGAAATACATATAAAATATAATTATGTGTATGTGTTTATTCATTTAAAATTTTTGCGGCCGTGATGTCTGATTACCTGATTACCTGAGAAACAGACTTGGTGAATTCTCAAGAAAATTCTAGTCAGATGGAAAGCTGGGCACACAATCTGTGTATCAGCAGCTACAGTGGCCTCCTTTTAAATGAATAAGGACCCCATACCTGAATGCTTGGATGGGAAAGGGACTCCATGATGCTAATAAGTCTCTCCTCCCACTCCCCTCCCCCTTCTCTCCC